>CAUYQU010072745.1:0-30779 GCA_963574635.1 Cheracebus regulus | reverse complement strand
GAGATGGGATTTTACTAAGTTGTCCAGGATGGTTTCAAACTCCTGAACTTGTGATCTGCCTTCCTCTGTCTCCCAAAGTGCTGAGATTACCACTGCGCCCAGCCTGTTTTTGTTTTGTTTTGTTTTGTTTTGACAAGATCTTGCTCTGTTGCCCAGGCTGGAGTGTAGTGGCGCAATCACTGCTCACTGCTGCCTTGACCTGTCAGGCTCAAGTCATCCTCCCACCTCAGCCTCCTGAGTAGTTGGGACTATAGGCATACACCACCATGCCTGACTAATTTATTAGTTTTTTTGTAGAGATGGTGTTGTCCAGGCTGGTCTCAAACTCCTGGGTTTAAGTGAGCCTCCTGCCTTGGCCTCTCAAAGTGGCATGAGTCACTGTGCCCAGCCTCTGCTTTTTAATGTATATGTGTCTCTATAAGCTCCATTAAAACACTGATTTGCCACTTTATTAGATGTTCTCTACAAGAACTGCTAGGTCCTTATCTTTGGCCTATAGGGAGAAAGGAAGAGAAAATTTAAATGAAACCAACTGTTTAACACTGGTAATCATTCGCACCTCCAGAGCCTTCTGTATGTTTGTTTTAATAGAGCCAATGACCTCCCAGAGTGAAGTTTGGGAATAGGATCGGTAGGCTACTCAAGTTAATGGGCCTTAACTCTCTTGGAGTCTGAACAGACTGATGGGTTGATTGAGTGATTGATGGACTTTTCTTTTGTGCTGACAGTTTATTAGTGGTTTTCAATAATGTTTTCAAACTAGTTCAACCTTCACCCCAAAAACTAACCATGCATCATGAAACTTAAGTTGGCAACAGGTCTAGCCTGCTATACTTCCCGTTTACCTTTAGATGCTTTTCAAGCCAATGAGGGTGAAATTTGTGATGGAAGGAGCCAGAGTAAAAGGAAAATTACTTCCCTTCACTTAGAAGCAAATCCTCCACCTTGAACATGTTCTGACTTTTCACTGTAAGACATCTCAGTGTTTGCTTACACTATTCAGCCCCATAATTATGAAGATAGCAACCATCAGTTTCTCATAAACAAGGAACATGGAAACAGCAGTGAGAACTGTCTACAGCAGTTTGGCTTCAAGGCCTTTGTAGAGGCCCATTATTTTATAACTTCAGTTAGCCATTTGTATGTCTTGTTTTGAGAGCTATTCAGCTTATTTGCCCCTTTTTTATAATAGATTGTGTTTTTTTGCTATTTTTTCTTTCTTGTATTTTCTGGATATTAATCCTTTGTAAGATGAATAGTTTGCAGATATTTTCTCCCATTCTGCATACTGTCCCTTCATTCAATTCATTGTGTCCTTGGTTGGGCAGAAGCTTTTTAGTTTAATATAATCCTGTTTGTCTACTTTTGCTTTTGTTATCTGTGCTTTTGAGGTCTCCATGGTTTTTTTGCCCAGACCAATGTCCTGAAGCATTTCTGCTCCATTTTCTTCTAGGAGTTTTATAGTTTTGGGTCTTACACTTAAGTATTTAATCCATTTTGGGTTGATTTTTGTATATGGTGAGAACTAGGGGCCTAGTTCTATTTTTCCACATAATGGATATCAGGTTTTCCCAGCACCATTTATTGAAGAGACTGTCCCTACCCCCAGTGAATATTCTTGGTGCCTTTGTCAAAAAACAATTGGCTATAAATATATGGATTTCCTTCTGGGTTCTCTATCCTGTTCTATTGGTCTATGGGTCTGTTTTTTATGCCAGTAGCATGCAGTTTTGGTTATGATAGCTTTGTCTTATATTTTGAAGTCTAGTAGTGTGATACCTTTTTGTCCAGGATTATTTTGGCTCTCTGGGGTCTTTTGTAGTTCCATATGAATTTTAGGATTGTTTTTTCTATTTCTGTGAAGAATACCATTGGTATTTTGATAGGGATTGCATTGAATCTAGATCATTTTTTAGTAGTATGGGCATTTTCACAATATTCTTCCCAGCCATGAACATGGTATATCTTTCCATTTTTTTTTCCCTAAACTCTTACATCAGTGTTTTCTATTTTTCCTCATAGAGATCTTTTACCTCCTTGGTTGAATTTATTCTTAGGACATTAATTTGTGGCTATTGTAAATGAGATTGCCTTCTTGATTTCTTTTTCTGCTATTTTATTGTTGATATATAGATACACTACTGATTTTTTTATGTTGATTTTGTAGTAGAGCTTTTAGGACTTTGTTTTTTTTTTTTTTTGGCGGGTGGGGGAGAAGAACCAGGCTGGAGTAGTCCAGTGGCACAATCTTGGCTTATGGCAACCTCCACCTCCCAGGCTCACACAGTCCTTCCATCTCAGCCCCGCAAGTAGCTGGGACTACAGGCATGCGCCACCATGCCCGGCTAATTTTTTGTATTCTTTGTAGAGACAAGGTGTTGCCATGTTGCCAAGGCTGGTCTCGAACTCCTGGGCTCAAGCAATCCACCTTCCTTTGTCTCCCAAAGTGCTGTTTTTAACAAGTGTGAACCACAACACCCAGCCTGCTTTTAAGGACAGTTTGACTTCTTCCTGTCTAATTTGGATGCCCTTTATTTTTTTCTCTTGCCTAATGGCTCTGATTAGCACTTCTAGTTGAACAAAAGTAATGGAAGTAGACATCCTTGTCTTGTTACAAATCTTAGAGGAAAAGCTTTCATCTTTTCTCCATTCAGTATGACGTTGGTTGTGGGTTTGTCATATATGACCTTGTTTTGAGGTGTGTTCCCTTTGTATCTAACTTTTTGAGAGCTTTTGTCATGGAGGGATGTTGACTTTTATCAAATACTTTTGTATTTGGTATTAGTTCTTCTTTAAATGTTTTTAGAATTCTGCATTGAAGCTATTGGGTCCTGGCTTTTCTTTTTTTCCTGTTTATTATTTTTGTTTTTGTTTTGTTTTGTTTTTCTGAGACAAAGTCTCGCTCTGTCACCCAGGCTGGAGTGCAGTGGCATGATCTTGGCTCACTGCAACCTCCACCTCCTGGGTTCAAGTGATTCTCCTACCTCAGCCTCCCGAGTAGCTGGGACTACAAGCAGTGCCATCACGCCCGGCTAATTTTTATATTTTTCGTAGAGATGGAGTTTCACCATGTTAGTGAGGATGGTCTTGATCTCCTGACCTTGGGATCTGCCCACCTCAGCCTCCCAAAGTGCTGAGATTACAGGAGTGAGCCACCACACCCAGCCTTTCTTTTTTGTTTTGTTTTGTTTTGTTTTGTTTTGTTTTGTTTTGTTTTGAGATGGAGTCCTACTCTGTTACCCAGGCTGGAGTGCAGCGGCATGATCTTGGCTCATTGCTACCTCCACCTCCCAGGTTCTAGTGATTCTCCTACCTCGGCCTCCCGAGTAGCTGAGATTACAGGTGCCCACCACCATGCCTGACTAATTTTTGCATTTTTAGTAGAGATGAGGTTTCACCATGTTGGCCAAGCTGATCTCAAACTCCTGGCCTCAAGTGATCCGCCTACCTCAGCCTCCCAAAGTGCTGGGATTACAGGTGTAAGCCACTCTGCCCTGTGGTGGGAAGCTTTTTATTACAAATTCAGTCTCATTACTTGTAATTGCTCTGTTCAGGTTTTCTGTTTCTTGGTTAAATCTTGGTAGATTGTATATGTCTAAGAATGTATCCATTTCTAATTTGTTGGCATATAGTTATCATAGTCTCTAATGATTTTTTGTTTTTCTGTGATGTCAGTTTTAATGTTTCTTTTTTTTGTTTTTGGTGTTTTCTTTCTTGGCGGGGGTCTTTTCACTCTCTCTGTCTCTCTCTTTTTTTTTTTTTGGTTAGTCTAGCTAATGGTTTGTGAATTTTGTTTATCTTTCCAAAAATGAACCTCTCATTTTGTTGATTATTTATTTATTTATTTATTTTGAGATGGAGTTTTGCTCTTCTTGTCCAGGCTGGAGTGTAGTGGCACAATCTTGGCTCACTGCAGGCTCTGCCTCCCAGGTTCAAGCAGTTCTTCTGCCTCAGCCTCCTATCTCGAGTAGCTGGGATTACAGGCACACACCACCACACCCAGCTAATTTTTTTTTTTTTTTTTGAGTAGAGATGGGTTTTTACCATGTTGGCCAGGCCGGTCTCAAACTCCTGGCCTCAGGTGATCTGCCTGTCTCGGCCTTCCAAAGTGCTGGGATTACAGGCGTGAGCCACCGTGCCGGGCCTATTTTTTTTTTTTTAGTCTCAATTTGTCTCAATTTTATTTCTGCTCTGATCTTTATCATTTCTTCTACTAATTTTGCGTTTGGTTTGTTCTTGCTTTCACAGTTATTTGAGATGCATCATTAAGTTAATTTGAAATCTTTCTACTTTTTGATGTAGGCGTTTATTGCTATAAGCTTCATTCTAAATACCGCTTTTGCTGTATCCCATAGGTTTTGGTATGCTGTGTTTTTATTTACATTTGTGTGTAGAAATTTCTAAATTTCCTTCTTAATTTCTTTGTTGACCCATTGATCACTCAGGAGCATATTGTTTAATTTCCACGTATTTGTATAATTTTAAAGGGTTTTTGTTATTTATTTCTAATTTTCAGACCACAGAGTTCCCTTGTGGTCTGAAAAGATACTTGATATGATTTCAGTTTTCTTAAATTTGTTACTACTTATTTTGTGGCCTGATATGTGGTCGGTCCTAGAGAATGTTCTGGATGTTGATGAAAAGAATGTATTTTGCAGCTGTTGGATTAAATGTTCTGTAAATGTCTATTAGGTCCATTTGGTCTAAAATGCAATCTAAATCTAAAATTCAGTTTAAATCCAATGTTTCTGTGTTAATTTTCTGTCTAGGTGATCTGTCCAGTGCTGAGAGTGGGGTGAAGTCTCCAACTGTTATTGTATTGGAGTTCTCCCTTTATTTAGGTCTAATAATATTTGCTTTATATAGCTGTTGGGTGTTGAATGCATATATATTTGTAATTGTTATATCCTCTTGCTGAAGTGATCCCTTTGTTACTATATAATTACCTTCTTTGTGTCTTTTTAGTTTTTGACGTAAAGTCTGTTTTGTCTGATAAAATTATAGCTACTCTTGCTTGCTTTTGGTTTCCATTTGTCTGAAATATCTTTCTTCATTCCTTCACTTTCAGTTTGTATGTGTCTTTACTAGTGAAATGAGTTTCTTGTAGGCAACATATAGTTAGGTCAAGTGTTTGTTGCTGTTTTTAATACATTCAGTTAGTCTACCTATTTAAATGAGGGAATTTAATCTATTTACATTCAAGGTTGTTATTGATAGATATGGATTACTCCTGTTTGTTAATTGTTTTATGATCATTTTGTATGTTCTTTGTTTCTTTCTTTCTCACTTATTTATCATTATGACTTGGTGGTTTTCCGTAGAGATAAGGTTTGATTCTTTTGTTTTTCTCCTTTGTGTATCTGTTCTACCAGTGAGTTTAATACTTTTATGGGCCGGGCATGGTGGCTTACACCCATAATCCCAGCACTTTGGGAGGCCAAGGTGGGCAGATCGTGAGGTCAAGAGATTGAGACCATTCTGGCCAACATGGTGAAACATGTCTCTACTAAAAATACAAAAATTACCTGGGTGTGGTGGTGTGCACCTGTAGTCTCAGCTACTCGGGAGGCTGAGGGAGGAGAATTGCTTGAACCCAGGAGGTGGAGGTTGTGGTGAGCCGAGATCATGCCACTGCACTCCAGCCTGGCAACAGAGTGAGACTCTGTCTCAAAAATAAAAAACTTTTGTGTATTTTCATGATGGTAATTATCATCTTTTTCTTTCCAGATGTAGGACTCCCTTGAGCATTTCTTGTAGAGCCAGTCTAGGGGTGATGACTCCCTTACTCTTTTTCTTGTCAGGGAAAGATTTAATTTATCCTTCATTTCTGAAGCACAGCTTTGCTGGGTATAGTATTCTTGGCTGAAAATCTTTTTCTTGCAGCACTCTGAATATATCATGCCATTCTCTGCTGGCCTATAAAGTTTCTGCAGAGAAATCTGTCAGTTTAATAGGGATTCCCTTAAATGTGACTTAACACTTTTCTCTTGCTGTTTTTAGAATTCTGTCTTTGATTTTTGACAATTCGACTCTAATGTACCTTGAAGGGGACTTTTTTGGGTTGAATCTATTTGGGGACTTTTGAGCTTCCTAGATCTGTATGTTTATATCTCTCCCCAGACTTGGAAGTTTTCAGCTATTATTTCATTAAATGGGTTTTCTATGCCTTTCCCCTTCTCCCTTTGAAAATCCAATAATATGAACATTTGTTTACTTAATGGTATCTCCTAAGTGTTGCAGGCTTTCTTCACTCTTTTTCATTCTTATTTCTTGTTTTCCCCCTGAGTAATTTCAAATGACTTATCTTTAAATGTAGAGTCATTCTTCTGCTTGATCAGGTCTACTGTTGTAGTTCTCTATTGTATTTCTTAAACTTCATTGAATTATTCAACTGCAAGATTCTGTTTGGTTCTTTTTTATGATTTTTATCTTTTTAAATAAAAATTCATATAATGAACATATAATGAACATAACATATAATGAATTGTTTTTCTGATTTTGTTGAATCGTTGATCTGTATTTTCTTGTATTTCATTGCATTTCCTTAATATTATTATTTTAAGTTTATTTTCTGGCAGTTAATTGATTTCCTTTTCATTGGGACCTATTACCAAAGAGTTATTATGTTCCTTTGGTGGAATTGTATGCCCTTTTTTTTTCATGTTTTTTATGTCTCTGTATTGATATCCACACATCTGGCAGAACAGTCACTTCTTCCAAACTTTCTGGAGTGGCTTTCATAGAGAAAAGACTTTCACATGCAGTTGGGTTTTAGTGTGCCAGTTGGGAAGTGTGTGGTGACTCTGTTTTTGGGTGGATGCAGTGGTATATTTTCTGTGTAGCTTCTTCAGCTGCATTTAACATGAACAATAACTGCGGGTGCCTCAGAGTCCTAGGCTATAGAAGTGTGGCATTGGCAGTGGTGGTATATGTTCTTAATATCCTTGGTGTCAAGGACTTTTAGAGTTATCCTATTCTAATTTTCCTCACAATAGAGTGAATTAGCCAAGAGAATCCCTGTTGGTATCAGGACGTGGCCTACAAGCAGCTGCAGAGGCACTGGGTTCCAGGTACAGATGCTTGGAGTGGCTATAGCGTCAGGGTTCTAGGCTTAGGGTCTCACAGACCTATTGTGGCACTTGGGTATTGGGTGCAGGTTTGCTCTCTGTGGCAAGGTTGGATGTAGGTTGCCCACAGAGCAAGGATCTGAGACACCCGCTGGCAGCTCAGGCCCAGGGGACTGGCTCATAACTGAGAGTCTAACACTGGGGGATAGGCCATAGCACTGGCCTCACTCTGGGGAGGAAGGGATGCTCTGGAGGTTTGGGCCCAGGAGCAGGGTACAGCTGCAATTCAGGGATCTGAGCCAATAGGCCTTAGTGGCAGCTCAGGTTCCAGGGGATGAGGCACCATGTAGTAGTGACTCCAGGATGGTGGGGCTTGGCTATATCCCAGACTTTGTGAGGCCAGGTGCAATGGCAGCAAATACCCCAGCATGGCAGAGCACAGCTGTCATTTGGGCCCTGGGTGTCAGGGAGCAGCACAGCAATGACTCCACACCCCAGGAAGAGGGTATCTTAGCAGCTCAGACTCTAGGGACAAGTCTAGTTACAGGGAAGCAGGGTACTAAGTTGTTAGGCCAGGACAAGGTATCTCAGCTCAGCCACTGCTCTGTTTCCCTGGGACATGGGGTACTGTGTCAACTCGGCCCTGGAATGCACAGCTGCTCAGCTTGGCCAGCCACCAATTCCCCTGGAGACAATGTGCTGCTTTAGCACACGCCTAACGTGGGCATAACTATTCTGGCACAGTATCCCTGGAATGGGGGTGCGGCTTCAGGTTAGGTACTAGGATGCATGACTGCCCTGGATCACCATTTCCAGGGATACAGAGTGCTTCTTCACCTTAGGCACCAGGGAGACCTGACTGCTCTCAGCAATCTAAGTACTGTTTTCCCAGTAGATAGGGTACTGCTTCAGCTCCAGCCCAAGGGGACAGGGGAGAGGTAGGTGGAGTGGCCCTGCCTCCACTTGGTTTCTTGGGGAATGGTGTAACAGCTGCTCACAGCTTGGCTTAGATTGTCAGGACATCATGTTGGAGTGGTTTGGTGGTGGCTTAGCCTCAGGAATGAAGGTGATCTGTGGCCATCTGCCCCTAGAATAAAACACTCCCACTATAGTTCAAATTCCAAGATGGCATAGCACAGTAGCTGCACAGTCCAGAGAGGCTGGCATACAGTATTGGCTCCTTCTCTGTAGGCAGCATAGCTGTATGGACTTCCAGGCAGCTCCTTCAGCTGGACCTAGTGCCTAAAGGACTGCAGGGAAGGTAGTGGTGAAGTCTGTAGGTGTCCAAGGTGTTGGTGGAAGTTTCTAGAATTATCTTGCTTCCTTGCTATAGGGAGAAGTCCCTCCTTGTTCCCAGCTGATCCTGGATGGGAGGGGGATGGGGATGGAGGCCTGATGTTGCCTTCTGTTCTCTATGTGGCCATCCTGAGTTTCTGTGCTCATCAGCATTCCTGTCACCCTTTCTGATGCACCCCCGCACTCTCCCTTAGTTGTATTTGTTAAGATATTGCTGTTTATTCATCGCTCTGGCTCTCTTTGTGACGGGGATGAGCTCTAGGGGTACTCGGCCATCTTGTTGACATTACTCCCCTAGGCTGTTTTATTTTTTGTTGCTTTTTAAAAATATGTATTTATTAATTAACTTATTTATTTATTTATTTATTTATGAGACAAGGTCTTGCTCTGGTACACAGGCTGCAGTGCAGTGGTGCAAGCATGGTTTACTACAGCCTCAAACTTCTGGGCCCAAGAAATCCTCCTGCCTCAGCCTCCCACGTAGCTGGGACTACAGGCATGCACCATCCCTGCTGGCTAAGATTTTTATTTTTTTTATAGAAACAGGGTCTTGCTATGTTGCCCAGGCTGGTCTTGAACTTCTGGGCTTCAGTAATCCTCCTGCTTCAGCCTCCCAAAGTGCTAGGACTACAGATAGGAGCTATCGCACCTAGCCAAAGTGGGCTGCTTTTTAATAAGAGTATTTAAAATTGTTCCAGTGTGTTTCCATTCCAAATGGTAAAATAGATATAACGGAGTATCGGTCTTGCAGGAAGCCATTCAGCTGTGTGCTACCTTTTCTGGCATCTACCTGAAACAAATTCATACCTGTCCTATGCTGGTGGGCAAGGGCTCTTTATACAGAGCTGCTGAGTGTAGTTACCTGAATTTCTTTGCTCAAACAAGGCTGTTTTAATAAGAAATAAATTATATAAAGTCACACGGTTCATTAGTAAAATATTGGGCTGTGAACCAAGAGACTGGTTAGGCACTAACCAGTGTGACTGGTTAGTCACACTGATTAGGCCTTACCCAGTAACCTCTGATCCGTTTGCTTCTCTACTTATTCTATCTGTTGTAAAATGGCATCATATTACCTACCTCTTGCCTAGTTGAAAATCTTTTAATGAATAGAAAATCTACTCAGATGTGGCAGATGAAGTTAGTGATATTTCTTAGGAGCAGAAAGAGATGACAGGGAAGAAGAAATTACTCTATTACTAGCCATGTGCTAGGCACTGTTAAGTGCCTTATATGTATCTTCAAATGTAATCCTTGTAAAATAGTCCTATGAGGTAGGTATTATAACCTTCCTTTGACAGATAAGGAAAATGAGGCTCAGAGAAGCTAATTTTTGTACCTAAGGTCACACAGCTAATAAGAGGCAGAGATCTGAACCTTGGTCAGTCTGACAGCAAACCCTGGGTTCTTTCTGCTGTGTTATATTGCTACACAGAGAATTAGTCTGATTGTTGTCGTTGTTGCTTTTAAGAGAAAATGATCTTACAGAGACTAAGAAGTAAAGGTAAGTCATGAAAACTTGATTTTATAGTTTGGGAGGCAGTGACAGAAAGCAGCATAAGTGGACTTGCAGAAGCAGGGGTACTGGAGTTTATGTTGCTAATGGATAGTGACTGGTGTGAGAGCCTCTTAGTGAAATGCTTGGTTTCCTATGCCCCTATTCATTGGTACCTCTGGCCACTGACCTATCACCTCTTCTCTCTAGGGTAAAGCCCATAGCTTGAAGCCAAGTGTAAAGGAGAAGCTGGCAGGCAGTCCAATTCGCGCTTCTGAAGATGTGAGCCAGCGAGTCTACCTCTATGAGGGACTCCTAGGTGAGAAACGTACTGGGAAGGCCCCTTGCACTGGAGAAAGCTGGCTCAGCCAGGGGAGAGGGTCACACTGAACAAGTAGCTGCTTGGCTTTCTACTGATCTCAATGCTGACATTAGATAGCATTTTTACATCTGAAGCAAGTGACTTATTGGGTCTAGAACAAGCAGTAGGTGAAAACTGGATAAGATTGGGTTTTGGTATTAATCAACAGCCTCTGCTTTTCTGTCTTCCTTTCTTTCCTTTCTTGCTACCATGGTCCTTCCTGCTCTGCAATTGGCAGGAAGGGACAAAGGATCCATGTGGGACCAGTTAGAGGATGCAGCTATGGAGACCTTTTCTATAAGTAACCACATTTATTTGTGTGCTGTGTTCATCCCTCCTCCTTGGGAGGGACTGGGCCTTACTTGGAGGCATCTGGGGCTGGTGGCAGGCATATTAGACCTGGGATAGAGAGGTTGTGTTTCCTTTGCCCTGAAATTTGTAATTATTCCCTTTTATCTAGATTTTACTCTTTATTTTTGTTTGGCAGCTGTATTCTTAAATGTTAAATAAGCCCCCCTAAAGAACCTTTATTCTACACAGGCAAAGAGCGTTCTACTTTATGGGACCAAATGCAATTCTGGGAAGATGCCTTCTTAGATGCTGTGATGTTGGAGAGAGAAGGGATGGGTATGGACCAGGGTCCCCAGGAAATGATTGACAGGTATGGGGCTTAGGAAACCACTGGGAATATGCAAATTCAGCCTTCTCTCAGTTAGTTCTGTGGTCTCCCACTTGAGGGTTGACTTGTGCTTGGTCTTCTGCTTAGGTACCTGTCCCTGGGAGAACATGACCGGAAGCGCCTGGAAGATGATGAAGATCGCCTGCTGGCTACACTTTTGCACAACCTCATCTCCTACATGCTGCTGATGAAGGTAATGTCAGTTTTGCTGTGTCCAGCTCCACTGATGCTGGAAGGGCAAGGCTTGTTCCTGTCACCTGAATTTCAGGGCAGCTGGGAAGCTATCAAGGTATCTTACTTAGGGCTGTCTTCTTGATTGAAAGTCTGAGGCCTCTCTGCCAGCTTACAAAGTTCCATTTATCTGAAGCTGCCAGCCTGTTTTACTAAGGAGTATTATAGAAAGAACTGATGATTCTTTTTCTTTTTTTGAGACTGAGTCTTGCTCTGTTGCCCAGATGTCCTTTATTCATCTTTTAATGAATAGAAAATCTACTCAGATGTGGCAGATGAGAGTGCAGTGGCTTATTCTCAGTTGACTGCAACCTCTGCCTCCCTAGTTCGAGTGATTCTTGTGCCTCAGCCTCCCAAGTAGCCCGGATTACAGGTGCGCACCACCACACCCAGCTAATTTTTGTATTTTTAATAGACAGGCTTTCACCATGTTAGCCAGGCTGGTCTCAAACTCTTGACCTCAAGTGGTCTACCCACCTCTGCCTCCCAAAGTGCTGGGATTACAGGCATGAGCCACTGCGCCCGGCCAAGAACTGATGATTCCATATTATTTATTTATCTATTTTTGTTTTTATTTTTTTGAGACAGAGTCTCACTCTGTTGCCCAGGCTGGAGTGCAATGGTGCAATCTTGGCTTACCACATTCTCTGCCTCTTGGGCTCAAGCAATTCTCCTGCCTCAGCCTCCTGAGTAGCTGAGATTACAGGTGTCTACCACCACGCCTGGCTAATTTTTCTATTTTTAGTAGATATGGAGTTTCACCGGTTGGCCAGGTGTCGAATTCCTGACCTCAAGTGATCTGCCTGCCTCAGCCTTCCAAAGTGCTGGGATTACAGGCATGAGCCACCATACCCAGCCATTATTTGTTTATTTTGAAATTTATATGGTCTCCTTTTACTAAGTAGTTTTAGTATGCCAGTAGAGCCTCCCATAAAATACAATGAGTTAATTTTTTTTTACAGCAGTAGATTATAAAACCTTAGAAAGGGTGCTCAAGGCCGGGCACAGTGGCTCATGCCTGTAATCCCAGCACTTTGGGAGGCCAAGGCGATAGAACACCTGAGATCAGGAGTTCGAGACCAGCCTGACCAATATGGTGAAACCCTGTCTCTACTAAAAATACAAAGGTTAGCTGGGTGTGGTGGCTCACGCCTATAATCCCAGCCACTTGAGAGGCTGAGGCAGAAGAATCGCTTAAACTCTGGAGGCGGAGGTTGCAGTGAGCTGAGGTTGTGCCATTACACTCTAATCTGGGCAACAGAAGCAAAAATCCATCTCAAAAAAAAAGGAATGATGCTCAGATTTTGTTTTTCAGCACTGCCCTATATCTTAATAGAATTTTCTATAGTTAAAAAAAGAGCCACCCATTAACAAAGTAGTAGTAGATTCTAACTTAATTTGGTTGTACTTGATTTTTATAGCTGTGGAAGAAGTATGTTACCTAGTAGAAGAGTTCTTCTCTGAAAGGGAAACATAAGTCAAGTTGATGGGTAGAAGAGAACTGTTTGGAGAAGGAGCCACTGGGTTTCTCCTCTTTCTGTTCTCCCCAACCTCCTTAAGTGTGAAGGGATCAGTTGATCGAATGCAGGGAATGAATGCCCCCAGCCCCTCTTGGTCTGCTTCATTTCTTGGTGTAAGTTTCACTGTACTCTGTAGAATTTGGAGCATGCCAGTTGACTGGCTGGTAAAGGATACTGACACCTAACCTTCAGAGATGTCTTGGCTACAACCAGTGTGTTGTTGCCACTCTTAAGTCATTGTTTCTGAATTATCCTGTGAAGAGCCCTGGGGGGTTTTAGAGCCCCTGTAGGGGTGAGTGTTGTGGTATTAAGTGTGGGGATAGGGAGAAAGTGTCCCCTAGAACCAGAACTGCTCTAAGAGCCACTTTTCTGCAGAAGCTAACTAGAGACAGAGCCAGGGCTTTTCTTCCCCTCATTGTGGAGAATACACAGTTGAAAGTTTTCACTCATGTTCAGTGATGTCGTCTTTCAGAATTCCACGTCTCTCAGATAGTAGGAAACCCACTTGTACATTCTCTTCTCTCTACCTCAGTTGAGAGGAGAGCAGATCCCTTGTTAAGATTCCCGTTCTGGCTTTTCAGGTAAATAAGAATGACATCCGCAAGAAGGTGAGGCGGCTAATGGGAAAGTCGCACATTGGGCTTGTGTACAGCCAGCAAATCAATGAGGTGCTTGATCAGCTGGCAAACTTGGTAAGCGCATCTGGCCACCCCTTAGGCTTCCTTCCCCATTTCTTGGTTTGTGTCACTTGCAGTCCAGTTCACCCCTGGTTTGGAAAATGGAGCAGTTGTCTTTGACTCTAAATGAGGCTTTAGTCCCTGTATTCTCTGATAGGATTCTCTGTATAAAAACATCGTAATGCATCAGTTTTGATGTGTGGTCTGTGGACTGCTGAGGATTCAGAGGGTGAAAACGATTTCAAACAATTCTAAAATGTTATTTGCCGTTTTCACCGGGTTACATTTGCACTGATGGTACCAAAGCAGTGGTAGGTAAAACTGCTGGCACTTTAACCCAAGTGAAGACAGTGGCCCCAAAGTATGCCAGTAGCTGTTGTATTCCTTGCCTCCATACACTCTCAGTTTTGTTTTGTTTGTTTGTTTTTTGAGACAAACTCTCACTTTGTCGCCCAGGCTGGAGTGCAGTGGCATAATCTTGGCTCGCTGCAGCCTCTACCTCCTGAGTTCAAGTGATTCTTGTGCCTCAGCCTCATGAGTAGCTGGGATTACAGGTGCACGCCACCACACCCAGCTAAGTTGGGGGTGTGTGTGTGTGTGTGTGTGTGGGTGTGTGTGTGTATCTATATTTTTAGTCAGTGTGTCACTCTCGTTTCCCAGGCTGGAGTGCAATGGCATGATTTAGGCTCACTACAACCTCCGCCTCCCAGGTTCAAGCAGTTCTCCTGCCTCAGCCTCCTGAGCAACTGCGATTACAATCATGCACCACCACGCCCAGTTGATTTTTGTATTTTTAGTAGAGACAAGGATTGGCCATGTTGGCCAGGCTGGTCTCAAACTCCTGATCTCTAGTGATCCATCTGCCTCGGCCTCCCAAAGTTCTGGGATTACAGACATGAGCCACCACACCTGCCTTGCACTCTCAATTTTTAAAAAATGCCAGTTGTGCTTATAAATGTCCTTGAAGAAGCAGTGAAGACTATTACTTTTATTAAATCTTGGTCATTGGCTGGGCGAGGTCAATAGATTGAGACCATCCTGGCCAACATGGTGAAACCCCGTCTCTACTAAAAAAACAAAAAATTTGGGTGTGGTGGTGTGTATCTGTAGTCCCAGCTACTTGGGAGGCTGTGGCAGGAGAATTGCTTGAACCCAGGAGGTGGAGGTTGCAGTGAGCTGAGATTGCACCACTGTACTCCAGCCTGGCGCCTGGCGACAAAGCAAGACTCTGTCTCAAAAAAAAAAAAAATCTCGATCATTGATTATAAATGTTTTTAATATTTTCTATGGCAAAATGGGAAGTACACATAAAGCATCTCTGTTGCAAACCCACTATGATGGTTTTTTTGAAGAAAAGCAATTTGCGGCCTTGAGTTGCAAGGTGAACTTGGTCGCTTTTTTCATGGACCATCATTTTTACTTGAAAGGACAACTAGCAAACTGTGGTTATTCAGAGCTGGATATTTGGCAGACATTTTCCTTAAATTAATAAAGTGATCCTGTTGTTTCAAGAAAAACAACTAACAGTATTTGTTGCCAATGATAAGATTCAGCTTTTAAGTGAAAATGAGAATTTTGGCAGAGTTTTGAACTTGAAGCTTCCCAATATTTAAAGACTTTTCTAATGAGATTGATGGTGATATTAATGAATATGATTTTTAAAATATTTAATATTACAAAATATGTCAACATTTGGAAGAGCTGCATAACTCAGTGAAGCAGTATTTTCTTTTTTTTTTTTTTGAGATGGAGTCTCACACTGTCACAGGACTGGAATGCAGTGGTGCTATCTTGGCTCACAGTAACCTCCGCCTTTTGGGTTCAAACGATTCTCCTGTCTCAGCCTCCTGAGTAGCTGGGATTACAGACACCCACCACCATGCCCAACTAATTTTTTTGTATTTTTAGTAGAGACGGGATTTCACTGTGTTGGCCAGGCTGGTCTCAAACTCCTGACCTCTTGATTCATCCGCCTCGGCCTCCCAAAGTGCTGGGATTACAGGCATGAGCCACTCCACCCAGCCAGTATTTTCTAAATACCAATGTATGATGTTATAAATTCAAGTGTGGATGAAAGATCTACTCAAAATGGAGGGCAGATATATGAATCTTATTTTTAATTTTTTTTTTGAGACAGAGTTTCACTCTGTTGCCCAGGGTGGAGTGCAATGGTACAATCTGAGCTCACTGCAACCTCTGCCTCCTGAGTCCAAGCGATTCTTCTGCCTCAGCTACCCTAGTAGCTGGGATTACAGGCACCCGCCAACATGCCCAGCTAATATTTTGTATTTTTAGTAGAGCTGTGACCTTGACTTGCAAGGTGAACTTGATAGGTTTGTTCATGCATGTTGGCCAGGCTGGTCTCAGAACTCCTGACCTCAGGCGATCCACCCACCTCAGCCCCCACAAAGTGCTGGGATTACAGGCTTGAGCCACCGCACCTGGCCTTATTTTTAGTTTTTAAATAAAAAAATTTTTTTTCAGCCTGGGCAACATAAGGAGACCCCATTGCTAATAAAAATAAAACAATTAGCCGGACATGGTGGCATGCACCTGTATAGTTCCAGCTACTTGGGAGGCTGAGGTGGGAGGATCACTTGAACTCACTGTTGAAGCTGCAGTGAGCCATGATAGCACCACTGCACTCCAGCCTGGGTGACAGAGCAGGACCTTGTCTCTAAAAAAAGCAGAGGCTGCTCCTTCTCAAGTTCTGGTATAGTGTTAAAGAAGAATACGCCTACTTATCTGAAAAGGCTATGAAAATCCTCTTCCATTTCCCAAATATGTATCTGGGAGGTCAAGTTTTCTTCATATACCTCAAGCAAAGCAACATACTGCAACAGGCTGAATGCAGAAGCAGATAGGAGAATGCAACTATTTGCTGTTAAGCCAAACATTAAAGAGATTTGCAAAAATGTGAAACACTGCTATTCTTTTCTCTCTCTTTTTCTTTTTTGGAAAATATAATTATTTTACAAAAAAATGTTATTTATATTACTATGTAATGGGCTATTAATGAATCATTAATTGTATAATTACTCAATTGAGAAATTTCCATTTAAATTTCTCCTATGTAAATATCTATAAATATAACTCACATAAACAAAAGCTCTTTGGAATCTTTAATAATATTTAAGAGATACAGGGCTTCTGAGACCAAAGCATCTGAAACCACTTCCCTGGTGACCGGTGGCAGATGAGACTGTGCTGAGGAAGCGGATATGAATTTGATTGCTGGATGGGGAATTGTTGGCCGAGAGCTCTCTGGGAGGGATGTATAACTGTCCCTTAAAAAATCTGTCTTTCATCAGAATGGACGAGATCTCTCTATCTGGTCCAGTGGCAGCCGGCACATGAAGAAGCAGACATTTGTGGTACATGCAGGGACAGATACAAATGGAGATATCTTTTTCATGGAGGTAGGTGCTGGTTCATGCTGGGGACCCAGAGGGCTGTTTGAGTCACAGGGAACTCCTAGAACCGATGCTAGAATATTTTCCTCATTTCTCTCATTCATCTTCATGATCCATTTATCATTAAATTATCAGATTTTTGTTTTGTTTTGTTATTTTGGGTTTTTTTGAGATAATCTTGTTCTGTCACCCAGGCTGGAGTGCAGTAGCTCAATCTCAGCTCACTGCAACCTCTGCCTTCTGGTTTAAAGCAGTTCTCCTGCCACAGCCTCCCAATTAGCTGGGATTACAGGCACCAGCCACCATGCCCAGCTGATTTTTCTATTTTTAGTAGAGATGGGGTTTGATCATGTTGGCCAGGCTGGTTTCAAACTCCTGACCTCAAGTGATTCACCCATCTCGGCTTCCCAGAGTGCTGGGATTACAGCCATGAGCCACCGTGCCTGGCCAGATTATCAGATTAGATGATACCCGTTTCTTTTCTTTTTCTATTTTTAGACGGAGTCTCACTTTGTCACCGGGGCTGGAGTGCAGTGGCATGATCTTGGCTCACTGCAGCCTCCACCTCCCAGGTTCAAGTGATTCTCCTGCCTCAGCTTCCTGAGTAGCTGGGATTACAGGTGTGCGCCACCATGCTTGACCAATTTTTTGTATTTTAGTAGAGACAGGGTTTTACCATGTTGGATACATAAAGACATCTATGTATAGATGATATAGTCACATTGTTCATAAATCAGAATAACAGAAAATAGTACACATTGGGAAGTCTTGCAGTCATAACTGTCCCCTTCCACTCAGTTTCCCACTTCCCTCACCCCTTCATCCTATAGCCAACCACTTTTATTGGTTTCCTTTGTAAATTCCAGTGGGGGTTTTTTTCCCTTTTTTCTTTTCTTTTTTTTTTTTTGAGACAGAGTCTCACTCTGTCACCCAGGCTGGAGTGCAGTGGTACAATCTTGGCTCACTGCAACCTCTGCCTCTGGGTTCAAGTGATTCTCCTGCCTCAGGCTCCCAAGTAGCTGGGATTACAGGCACCTGCCACCACACCTAGCTAATTTTTTGTATTTTTAGTAGAGATGGGTTTAACCATGTTGGTCAGGTTGGTCTCAAACTCCTGACCTCTGGTGATCCACCCGCCTTGGCCTCCCAAAGTGCTGGGATTACAGGTGTGAGCCACTGGGCTGACCTTCCAGTAGATTTTTATGCAAACAATAAAATATGAACACACATTTTCTTTTTCTTCCTTCAGAAAGATAGCACATCTTATCCATTGCTTTATGCCTTGCTTTTTTCATTTAACATTATCCTGGTCCTCTTCTATATCAGTACCAAGAAAGCTTTCCTATTTCTTTTAAGGCTGCATGTATTCTACTGTGTGACTGTGCCATAATTTATTTAACCAGTCAGTACATATGGATCTTTGGGTTGCTTCCAAATTTGCTGTTGCTGATAGTGATGCTGTGAATGATGCTGTGCCTGCTTCATTTCATACATTTGCAGGTGTGTCTAAGGATTCCCAGAAATGAGATTGCTGGATCAGAGGGACAATGCATTTGTAATTTTGGTTGATATAATTCTTAAGTGTCTCTAAACACGTAATACCCCCTTTGCCATTTATTTTGTTGAACAAATTGGATCATTTGCCCCGTGGACTCCTACATTCTAGATTTTTTGCTGATTGCATCTCCTTTGTGTTAATATGTTTCTCTATCACTTGTATTTCTCATAGACTGGTAGTTTAGTTTCGAGGTTTGATCAGTTTCAGATTCACTCTTTTGGCCAGAATACTTAATGAGTGGTGCTATATGCTTCCTGTTGCCTCGTGTGGTCATCCCTCTCCTACTGATCAGTGGGCTTAGATGTGGGCAACCTGATCTGCCCACCAGAAAGTTTATTTGTCTTCTGATTCTGCCTATTGTATTTTTTGACACACAGAAATTTTTTACATATATATACACACACATATATATATATAAATTTTGTGTGTGTATATGTGAGACAGAGTCTCTGTCACCCAGGCTAGAGTGCATTGGCATGATCTTGGCTCACTGCAACCTCCACCTCCTAGGTTCAAGCAATTCTCCTGCCTCAGCCTCCCAAGTAGCAGGGATTACAAGTGCCTGCCACCACGGTCGGCTAAATTTTGTATTTTTAGTAGAGATGGAGTTTGACCATTTTGGCCAGGGTGGTCTCAAACTCCTGACCTCAAGTGATCTGCCCACCTCAGCCTCCCAAAGTGCTGGAATTATAAGTGTGAGCCACCACGTCTGGCCAAGGAAGATTTTTTTTTTTTGAGATGGAGTCTTGCTCTGTTGCCCAGGCTACAGTGCAGTGGTGCAATCTTGGCTCACTGCAACCTCCACCAACCCAAGTTCCAGTGATTCTACTACTTCGGCCTCCCAAGTAGCTGAGACTACAGGCACTTGCCACCACCCTCGGGTAATTTTTTGTATTTTTAGTAGAAAAGACGTTTTGCCATGTTGACCATGCTGGTCTCAAACTCCCAGCCTCAAGTGATCTGTCTGCCTCAGCCTCCTAAAGTGCTGGGATTACAGGTATGAGCCACTGCACCCAGCCGAATATTTTTAAAAATTGTTTTTATTCCTTTTTTAAATTACAAAAGTTAAACAGCATATGCTAAAACGTTTCAAACCATGCAAAAGTTAAAAAATAAGTAAAAGTTTCACTCCCTCTCAATCCTTTGTCCCAGAGGTAACCACTGTTAAAGAATTTTGTGTGACTCCTTTCAGATTATTGAAAATGCATATTTGTGTAAATATAATTTATTTATGTGGAATTTTGTTTTGGCACTTATGAAAATGGTATTAAATTACAAATATTGGGCCAAGTGTGGGGGCTTGCATGAGCCTGTAATCCCAGCACTTTGGGAGGCTGAGGCAGGTGGATTACCTGAGGTCAGGAGTTGCAGACCAGCCTGCCCAGTGTGGTGAAACCCCATCTCTACTAAAAATACAAAAATTAGCTGGGCATGGTAGAAGGTGCCTGTAATCCCAGCTACTTGGGAGGCTGAAGCAGAGGCAGAAGTTGCAGTGAGCCAAGGTCGTACCACTGCTCTCCAACCTGGGCAACAGAGTGAGACTGTCTCAAAAAAAAAACCAAACAAATTACAAATAGTGTCAAATAATTTGCTTTTTTTACTTAATGGTATACCTTTCCATGTCTCTTTTTTTTTAGTTTAGTGGATGTTTAGCCATTAGATGTCAAATGGTGTACCATAATTGGTTTAACTAATACCTTCCACTATTTTTTTTTTTTTTTGAGACAGAATCTTGCTCTGTCGCCAGGCACCAGGCTGGAGTGCATGATCCGATCTCGGCTCACTGCAACCTCAGCCTCCCAGGTTCAAGCAATTCTCCTGCCTCAGCTTCCCAAGTAGCTCAGACTACAGGCATGCACCACCACACCCAGCCAATTTTTTTTGTATTTTTAAGTAGAGACGGGGTTTCACCATGTTAGCCAGGTTGGTCTCAATCTCTTGACCTGTTATCCACCCACCTCAGCCTCCCAAAGTGCTGGGAGTATAGGCCTGAGCCACTGCACCTGGCCCGCCTCCCACTATTTTTTTAAAAAAATATTGTTCATTAGGCCAAGCATGGTGGCTTACGCCTGTAATCCCAGCACTTTGCTTGAGCCCAGAGTTTAAGACCAGCCTGCCAAACATAGGGAGACCCTGTCTCTACAAAAAATTTTAAAATTAGCCATTCATATGGCGGTATATGCCTGTGGTCCCAACTACTGGGGAGGCTGAGGTGGGAGGATTGCTTGAGCCCAGGAGGTCAAGACCAGCCTGGGCAACATAGGGAAACCCTGTCTCTACAAAAAAAATTTAAAATAAGCTAGGCATACTAGTGCATGGTGATGGTGCCAGCTATTGGAGAGGCTAAGTTGGGAGGACCCTTGAGCCTGGGAGGTCAAGGCTTCAGTGAGCTATGATTGCACCACTGCAGTTCAGCCTGCATGAAAGAGCAAGACTCTGTCTCAAAAAAATATTGCTCATTGACTATCCTTGGACATACATTTTTGTACCGTCACATGAGAATTTCTATAGGATATAGTCTAGACGTGAAATTTTCAAGTCAAGCTTATATATATTTAAAATTTCGATAGATTCTGCCAAATTGCCATCCCATAGACTATACCAGTTTACACCTCCAACAGCCACTTAGACGAGTATAACAGTATATATTATGAGCATTTTTCTAGCCTAGAATTCTCTAGCTTAGAAATCATGTGTTCTCCTAAATGTGTTCTGCTCTCCTTTACATGATGTTCTTAAAGGATTGTGAAAGGTATTGTCCATTTTCCCCCTAGAGAAAACCACTGAATCAGACTGTGGCTAGAGCTCAAGTTTCCAATTCCTACTCTGCCACTTTGACTCATTCTTCACAGGCTTTAGAACTCCAGTGAACTCTTATATAGCAGCTTCAGCCTGATGGTCTTGTGTATTCCTTACCCACTCACCTAGTATTTATGGAGCACATATTGTATGCTAGGTACTTTGTTGGGTGTCAGGATTATAGCAGTGAATAAGACAGATGTGGTTTCTGTTGCCCTTAATATTGACAAGCTATTGGGGAAGTCACATAATTAGAGTATTATAAAATATGATGCACATTCTAAAAGAAGCTCAGCGGGCAGGAGTTATGGGAATACACAGCAGAGGGCCTAGGAGCTGTGGACAACTCCTTTGAGAAGTTGACCTGTGAGCTGAGACTTGAAAGAGTAAGAGTTAATGGTTGGGGAGTGGAAGAGTGGTCTAGGGATATTTGAGCCAGAACCAGTGGGACTCAATGATGAAGTGTAGTTAGAGGGAAAGGGAAAGAGTCGGGCATCACTTCTTCATGTCTGGCTGGGGCAGCTGGGTGGATGGGGGTGCCGTTTACTCAAATAGCAGACTTTAAAGGAGGATCTACCCAGGAGGAGATGTTGAGTTCAGATTTGGACACAGTGAGTTTGAGGTGCTGCATGTGAAACATCCAGACATTGAGAGGCTCAGGAGCTCGGGAAGAGAGGTCTAAGATGGAGCAAGAGATAAGAACCATCAACATGGTAATAATCATTAGTTTTATATTTCTAATATCTAGTAGCTAAGTAGGGTACTTTCTGTGTGCCTGGCTTTGTATGCATATTAAGTACTGTATGCACATTAACTGATTTAGTCTTCATAGTTTAACTACAGGAAATTATTACTGTTACTATCCCCATCTTAGCCGTGAGGAAATGTAGACACAGGTGAACTTGCTCAAGCTGACACAGCTAAGTAATGGCAGAGCTGGAATCTAAACTCAAGCCGTCTGACTGTAGACCTATGCCCCTCACCATTGTGCTATAATGTCTCCCATAACATTTGAAGCCCTAAGAACAGATAATTTCACCTGAAGGAGAATGTTGAATAAAAAGAAGGTGTGAAAGAGACTGCTTTTTAATTTATGGCATCTTGTATTTTATCATTTTTATGCAATAAGCTCTGTTCATGTGTCACTTGTACAGTTCATTAAAAAAATATTTTTATAGAGAAAGGATAGAGCCAGGTTTAGAAAGTGTGTCAGCTCCATTTTTCTCCTTGGTTAAGTCTGTCATGATCTCCTGCCTTTATGTTTGTTAACAAAGATGATTCCAGAGGTCATAAGATGGAGGCATGAGATTGCCTCCAAATACTTTAAATCTGTAGAGCACATAAGAGGTAATAAATAACTGGGCCGGGCACAGTGACTCACACCTGTGATCCCAGCACTTTGGGAGGCCAAGGCAGGTGGATCACTTGAGATCAGGCATTTGAGACCAGCCTGGTCAACACGGTGAAACCTCGTCTCTACTAAAAATACAAAAATTAGCTGAGCATGGTAGTGTGTGCCTGTAATCTCAGCTACTCAGGAGGCTGAGGCAGGAGAATCATTTGAACCCACAAGGCAGAGGTTGCAGTGAGTCAAGATTGTACCACTGCACTCCAGCCTGGGCAACAGAGTGGAACTCCATCTCAAAAAAAAATTATAGCCAGTGTGATGGTGTGCACCTGTAGTTCCAGCTACTTTGGGGGCTGAGGCAGGAAGATGACCTCCCAGATTCACTGGGAGGTTGAGGCTGCAGTGAGCTGAGATCGTGCCACTGCACTCAAACCTGGGGGACAAAGTGAGACCCTGTCTCAAAAAAAAAAAAAGAGATGGCCGGGCGCGGTGGCTCACGCCTGTAATCCAAGCACTTTGGAGGCCAAGGCGGGCGGATCACCTGAGGTCAGGAGTTCAAGACCAGCCTAACCAACATGGTGAAACCCCGTCTTAAAAAAAAAAAAAAAAAAGAGATAATAAATAACTGGTTGATTTGGATCTCCTCCCTTATACCCAAGTTCATTCTAATGATCTGTTTCTTCCAACAATCCTTATAGCAGGCAGCATGTCAGTAGTTCTGTTTTGTGCCTCCACCTAGGGAGACCACAAGTGTACAGCAGAAAACCTGACCATGTGGGATGCTCCAGGGCCCGTTGTGCCATCATTTCCCTGTAGGAGACAGTCTCGGGAGAGGCTGTCAGAGACAGGAACCACTGAACCGCTTTGTGCACTTCTCCAGGTGTGCGATGACTGTGTGGTATTGCGTAGTAACATCGGAACAGTGTATGAGCGCTGGTGGTACGAGAAGCTCATCAACATGACCTACTGTCCCAAGACCAAGGTGTTGTGCTTGTGGCGTAGAAATGGCTCTGAGACCCAGCTCAACAAGTTCTATACTAAAAAGGTACCCAGGATCTGTGTTTGGGTTGGGGCTAGGGTAGGCATTGAAGGCCAAACAGTGAGTTTCTCTTGGGGAAGTTAAAATTCCAAAACCTGTCCGGAGCCACACTTCTGTCTCCAGCTGGCTGGGGTACCTACAGCTGTCTCTGATGTCCTGGCGTTAGCCCACGCCTTCAGTGGCCATTATAGAGCAGTGGGCGGGGAACCCTGGACGGCCCCCATGACAGGACCACTCTCCCTCTGTGCCGCAGTGTCGGGAGCTGTACTACTGTGTGAAGGACAGCATGGAGCGCGCTGCCGCCCGACAGCAAAGCATCAAACCCGGTGAGGAGAGAGTTTCCTGAGAGTGTCTTCCCTCTGTTTCCACCAGTCCTTCTGAGTGTTGGGGGCCTGGCAGGAAAGTCAAGGGCAGGATTCCCCACCTCACCAGTGAGCTGATAGCCCCCTCCCTCACCACAGGACCTGAACTGGGTGGCGAGTTCCCCGTGCAGGACATGAAGACTGGTGAGGGCGGCCTGCTGCAGGTCACCCTGGAAGGGATCAACCTCAAGTTCATGCACAACCAGGTAAGTGCGAGCAGCAGCACGAGGCTCCCTGTCGTTCCATCCGTAAGAAGGACCAGTGTCCAGTCCCCCAGTACTTCCCCAGAAGCATGAGAGAGGGCCCTCTGGAGCTAGAGGGAGAATTGGAGCAGCTGGACCCGGGAGAGAAATCCCAGGGGAGGGCACAGTGACGTTGGCGACCACCAGGTGCTGTGAAGGTGCAGCAGGGAGCCCACGGGGGAGGCTGGGCAGGAGCCAGGCCAGGTGGCCGCGCTGCCCCGTCCGTTGGACTCCACACAGTGTGAGTGGGAGCGTCTCATTGGCCCTTCCCCGCAGTGTCTCTGCCTTCCTTTATTCCCAGGGTATGCTTCTGCCTGGTGTTTTTGCTTTGAGAGTCTAGACTGGCCGATCTCCTTGTGTCTTTCTGGTGCGTGTGCAGCTTGCGTGTGCGTGCGTGCCTGTGTGTAAGTCCAGCGTGTGTTTATTTGCCTTTTTCATCTGCGGATTCTTCTTCCTTCCTCTGAGTGTTCCCACTCTGTTCGCTGCTCCACAGGCCCCATTCCCCTTCTTTTGATTGGGGAGCAATCTGGATACATCTTTCCCTCACTGTAATTCCACCATAGGAGCTGACTTTTTTTTTCCTCTCGGTCTTTTAATACAGTGTTACTTTTTTCTCTCAGTGGACATTCCTTAAGCTAATGCCTTTCTGAGGCCAGCGCATCATCCCAGGTCCGTTCACAGCTCTGACTCCTCACACAAGTGCCTTCCCTGCTCTTTCCCTGATGTCCTGGTTCCTCTCCCTGAGCCTCTGAGCCAGACCCGAGTGTGTGAAGCACCACAGCCCCTGGCCAGGCCGCAGACCCTCAGGGGAGGTGGCTGCCCAACTGACATGGCTTTCTCCCTCCACTAGCTGCTGTAGCGCTCTTTCAGGAATGTAGCTGGGCAGCTTTGGTTTAACAGGAACCGGCTGCCCAGACTTCCAGCAGCCCCTTGGTGTATTTTCAATCTAGGACTTAGGGTGGTAGCCAACCCCAAAGACCTTAGGGCCAGCCCAGAGAGGGGTCTGCCTAAGTGAGGGGTCTACCTGAGTGCTTTTCTGGATCACAAAGGTGTCGGTACCTCTTGGGGAGCAGGTTGCTGACTGCATTTTAGTGCCATGGCTGCCCCTTCTGGAGATGTGATCTCGCTGAGCAGGGCCCAGGTGCTCTGCCCTCTTCCTCATCCTGCCCTTGGTGCAGCCCCTCTGGGCAGCCAGCCAAGCCCGTCTGTGGTTGAAGGCTTGGCTGCTAGAAGAGAGATTATGCAGAGGGGAGGAAAGCCTGCTTCTCCGTCTTACCTCACAGTTAATAATGAGACAGCGACCTGCCCCCTCTTCTGCAACATGGTGGTCAGTTGGAGTGGAGGGGCAGCAGACCTCCTGGTGGAGGCGGGATGAATAGGAAAAGCACAGGCTTTGGTGTCAGGATGTGCTTGGACTTGAAGCCCAGCTTCCACGTTCATGGGCAAAGAAAAATTTCTGATCGATAGTTTCCTCATGTAGAAAAGGGGGCTAATAATATGTACTGTGTCATGTAGGTGCAGGGATTAGAAATCGTATTTGTAAAACCCCAAGTAGGTGCTCGGCAGGTGGTAGCTGGTATTATTATCACCACATACCTCTTGGGAGAACCTGGATCCTGTTTCAAGGAGGATACCAACACCTCCCACCCTGAGGACAATCTGAGGGAAGCTTTGCGCCCGTGCCAGCCCTCTGCGCCGGAGGAGGATGCATGGAAGGGTAGAGACCTGATGGGCTGAGCGGGGACCCCTGGGGCACCGTGTCTTACAAGCACTGCCCTGGGCAGAGGGTATGGGCGGGCAGCCCAGGCCAGCAGCGGGGCCTTCGGGTTGGGTTTGACCATTCAAACTAACGCCTTCATTTCTCTCCCATGCTTTCTCCTCCGGCCAGGAGCGGAAGGTACATGCCCTTTCTGCTATCTTTGCTTCTTAGCGCTTTTGAGTTGTGTGTGTGTGTGGATTCTTCTGTCCTCTCTTTGGGAAATAGACTTTCTGTGTGTGGGTGGGGCTGTAGCTGGGA
The DNA here is from genome assembly GCA_963574635.1 of Cheracebus regulus. Classification (NCBI taxonomy): domain Eukaryota; kingdom Metazoa; phylum Chordata; class Mammalia; order Primates; family Pitheciidae; genus Cheracebus; species Cheracebus regulus. The sequence goes on along the minus strand of CAUYQU010072745.1, from coordinate 4,675 downwards.
GAGTGTGCTGTGTGGGGCTGGGGTGGAGCCTCTGGGCCTTACCCCACCCTCCCTCCCTCTCTTGCAGGTTTTCATAGAGCTGAATCACATTAAAAAGTGCAATACAGTTCGAGGCGTCTTTGTCCTGGAGGAATTTGGTAATTACACTATTTTGCTCTTAGGTCTGGACTCACATGGCAGTAACTCAAACCTCGGAGCTCCAGAGGAGGGTCTAGGGGCAGGGAAAAGAAGAACCTCTGTAGAGAGGTCAGGAGGAGCAGGAGTGACCAGGAAGAAAAGGGACCTCTGAGATGAGAGCAGGGAAGTGGAAGGGAAAAACAGACAATGAATCGCAGAAGAGCAGTGCTTTTCGAGTTTAGAGGTGGCCTTGAAGCGTCTCAGCAAAGCAGCACCACCTCCCTGTGCCGAGCCAGCCAGTAGTCAGAAAGTTGGGGACAGAGCAGACTGGCGACCCCCAAGCTCTACTGTGTCCGTGTCACCTGCTGCAATCTTTCTAGCAGCCCAGTGCGCCGCCCATCCTCCCTGGCGCCACTCTGGTCTCCACCTGGTCTCTGTGCCAGATGAAGGGCATGGGGCATCACAGGCAGACTCACTTGAGGGACACAGGAGCCTAGCGGGCCTCAGGGACAGAAGGGGCAGCTGTAGCCGGAAGCTGCGACCAGCGCTAGCGAGTGGTGTAGTGGGTTCTCACCCTGGGGCTTTGAGTTCCTGCTGTGTTTGTGCTTCATTCTTTTGTGCCCCTCATCGCTGCTATGAAAACCTTCGTTCTCCAGCAGGTAAAGTGACCTCGGCTCGTGCTGCCTCTCCCCAGGTCTCTGCCTTGGGCCCTGCCATGGGTGGGTGGGCTCCCTTCAGCCGAACCAGCTGCTCACACTGCCAGCTTGTCTCTTCCTTTCTCCCCCGACTCTTCCTTCCCCCCTTGCCTCCCGCTCCCACCGGCTCACTGGTTCTGACGTTCCTCCTGTGTGCTCCCTTCTCTCTTCTGTCAGAGAGATACTTAGGGGAATCTTCCAACTTGGGAGAATGGCCTGGGGCTTCTCCATCTACCTTTGATGAGTTTATTCCCCACCTGCCCTGGGTTCGCCCAATTTCTACCTCCCATGGTCAGAAGAAGGTGCGGCCAGTTCTCCTCCTGCCTTTTCCGGCCCCCAGGGAGATGCCAGGCCTCTCCGCTCCCAGTTTCAAGGGGCCATGATGATGGCTGAGCTTGGGGGCCTACTGCTTCCTCTGGCCAAGCAGAACCCCGGCATGGCTGGGGCGGGGGGACCCTCACTCTTGCCTTCCGGGCTGTGGACATGTGTGTATCTTGCCTGATGCTCCCTGTCACCTCCCTCCCTGGGTGCTGTACTCGCCTGTCTTCTGCTGGGTGTGTCGCTCCAGAGCCCTCCGACGCTCTCCCTCACACAGGCAGGCCTGGGCTTCCCCTGCCCCTCAGGGAAGGATACGTCCACGTCCTGAGGGTTTAGTATCGAGTTACCTCTTCAGCCTCGAGACCCTCTGTAGGGGGCTGGGAATAAAGAGAACTGTGTTTGACATGACCAGACTTTCAGGCTGGTGACAAGACGAGTTCACAGGTGTCTCAGTAAAGTCGGCCACAGGCTAGAGACAGCTCTCTTCTCCCAGCCTGGGAATTCTCCACTGCAGCTCCGCAGGGGCCCTGGACGGTAGCCGTGACCAGGCTGGTGAAAGGCCCGCCCCTCCCACCCGGGGCTTTCAAAGAAGTGGGTGGAATCACAGCCATCAAGTAAAAGCCACTGCAGACGGCAGAGGCCTAGCTGAGCAGGCTGGGGCCACGTCCTCCCAGTCGGCAGAGGACCCAGAGGCCTCTGGTGGCCTCTACCCTGTCATAGCCTAGGCTGCTGCAGCCACTGTGAGAGGCCGCAGAGGGGAAGGGGACCCTGGCGCCGGGCGCTGCCGCCTGGGGAAGCATGACACTATTGCTCTTAGTGTTGAACTTTCTGTTTTGTCTCTTGCCCGTCCGGTTTTAGTTCCTGAAATTAAAGAAGTGGTGAGCCACAAGTACAAGACGCCAATGGTGAGTGTGCCGCCCGCCCTGATGGCCACAGTCTGCGCAGGGCTCCCCGGGGCCTTCGGACAGGAGGGCGGGCCCTCTGCGTGCAGGGGTGAGCGGGACCCGGGCTAGTTGCCAAAGGTTCAGCTCCGGCTGAAACAGGTCTTCAGCCCTGGGAGACAGGCGCACACACATGGACCCCCTCTCCCATGGGGACAGCTTCTGAGGTCTTGCTTGGAGCTCACATTCAGCCCAGAGGCCCGTGCCCAGTGTTAGGGCAGGAGTTGCCATTGGCAGATCCTCGCATGTGGAGATGCAGGAGCCTCAGGACCGTGACCCGCCTGGCTTTCTCTCCCCTCTAGGCCCACGAGATCTGCTACTCTGTGTTGTGTCTCTTCTCGTATGTGGCTGCGGTTCGTAGCAGTGAGGAAGATCTCAGAACCCCGCCCCGGCCTGTCTCTAGCTGATGGAGAGGGGCTACACAGCAGCCCCAGCCCGGGGCATGCCCCTGGCCTCTTGCTGTTCCCACGTGCACGATGCTGCTGTGACTGAGGAGTGGATGATGCTCGCGTGTCCTCTGCAAGCCCCCTGCTGCGGCTTAGTTGGTTACCAGTTATGTGTCTGAGTGTGTCTTTGAGCGTGTCCACCTTTCCCTCTCCACTCCCAGAAGACCAAACTGCCTTCCCCTCAGGGCTCAAGAGTGTGTGTGTGTGTGTGTGTGTGGCCAGTGTGAACCCACTGTTGTGTGTCTTGGAGACATTGGTGTTGTGATGGTTTTTCCTTGTCCCTGGTGTCATAACTGTCCACCGCAAGAGTCCAGCTCTTCACGTTCTATGACCCGGCACGACTGGGTGTCTGGAGCAGTTCCACTCTGTGAGGAGTGAGGGAACCTTGGGGCTCACCCTCTCAGAGGAAGGGCACAGACAGGAAGGGAAGAACTGGGGGGCAGCCAGAGCGAATGGCAGCCTCCCTGCTTCCTTCTGCATTCCCAACCCAGCAGCTGCTGCCCGGAGCCCACACGTGTTGGCTGCTGCCTGCCTGCTGTGGAGCAGCGAGTTCCCTGTGGCCTTCCGTGCCTTTAGCATCAGAGGACGCAGTGGTTAAGGCTCGTGGCATCCCAGGGACTGCTAGTTGCTCTACCTGTGCATTGGGGAGGGGGCAGGAAAGACCAAGCTGGGTTTGCACATCTGTGTCCTCAGGCTGTGTCTCCGGGTACGGGGTGCCAGGAGGGAGAGGTGGCCTGGGCGTGGGCAGGAGATGACTGTAAATATTTCAGCCCCACATTATTTATAGAGAATGTACAGCTGTGTGAATGTCAAATAAATGTCCTTGACTCCCTTTGGGCTCCCTGGCTGCCTCACATTAAATGACACCTCCTCTTGGCTCAGGTGTGAGGAAGGCTGTCCCTGGACTTTAAAAAGGCACTTCAGGCTTGAAGGAAGGAAGGAGGTGAGGTCATCCATGTCCAAGCTTTGGCACACGGAGGCCCCAGCTCTGCTGTTCTGGGCTCCCAGAGCAAGGCTGTGGGAGGAGCTTTCATTCCTGGGCACCTGGGGGCACTGCAGAGAGTTGGGCTGCCACGAACTGGAGGAGCAGCCAGACTGGGGGTCCACACCTGAACCAAGATCAAGTGGAAAGCCAGGCCCTGGCCCTCTCCATGCCCTAACAGGTAGGTGTGGCCCAGAGAGGTGTGGTGACTCAGCCAGGGCCCCGGGACACCTGGCCAGGAGTGTCTTCCACTGGGTAGAACTCCTAGAAGCACCCCTAGGAGCTGCCTTTATGGAATTTCTGTCCTGGAAAAACCTGGCTGCATTCTCAGGGAACTTCTGAGACCTGCTGGCTTCCCCCGCCCAAAAGAAAACTGTTGCTCAGAATTAGGCTCCCCATGGCGGAAGTGAGAGCAGAGTGGGGCCCAGGCCTTGACACTCAGGGTCCTGGGCTGGATTGGATTGCTGTCCCCCACTGGGATGTGGGTGTGCACCGGCTGTGGGCTTGTTGCTTGCTGGGACCCCAGAGCCACCTGGTTCAGCCCCACCCCAGGACAGTCACAACACTGAGAGTCTGCCTTACCCACTCCAGGAGGCTGCGACCACACCACGGCCCCTGGCACAAGGATCATGCTGAGTGCCTGGGACTGACTGATGGGCTTCCCGCCGTCAGCTCAGTTTCATCATGAGTCAATTCAATGCCGTCGGGGGAGGCAGGTTCCTTCTAGTGCTAATGTTTTATTAACTCAGATTCCACTCTGGGCCCAGTTTAATCATCCAAAAGAAAATAAAAACAGTATCTGCCCTCACTTTGCTGTGACGATCAGTGTCCCCATGCTTTTTTTTTTTTTTTTTTTTCTTTTTGAGACAGGGTAACTGTAACCCAGGCTGGAGTGTAGTGGCACAATCTCGGCCCACTGCAAACTCCGCCACCCAGGTTCAAGCAGTTCTGCCTCAGCCTCCTGAGTAGCTGGGATTACAAGCGTGCACAGCATGACTGGCTAACTTTTGTATTTTTAGTGGAGATGGGGTTTCACCATGTTGGCCAGGCTGGTCTTGAACTCCTGACCTCAGGTGATCTGCCCACCTCAGCCTCCCAAAGTTCTGGGATTACAGGCATGAGCCACCGTGCCTGGCCATCCCTGTGTATTTTTATGAAAACAGGCACACTGAAATT
>CAUYQU010072744.1:0-19867 GCA_963574635.1 Cheracebus regulus | reverse complement strand
TATGGATACAAAGAAAGTGTGGAGTGTGTATGAATAGAGAAGACATTGGGTCAGAAAATCTGAGTCACCTATTGCAATCTTAAGAAAAGTAATTAGGGATGAAATAGCATGGGGAGAAATGCCAGATATAGGTGAAGGGGAAAAAGGCAGCAAATCACACTGCCATATGTGTACCTATGCAACAATCTTGCATGTTCTTCATATGGACCCCAAAACCTAAAATGCAATAAAAAAAAACCTAATTAAATAACTGATTACCTTTAAAAAATACAAAAAAAATTTAATATCTTTAATATGAAGAAAAATGATTAAAATCAAGAATACACTGAAGCCAACAGGAAAAAATGTGCAAAGCACATAATAGATTCTTCCAAGTTCATAATATTGAGAGTGGTGTGAGGTGGGCAACTTTAAACATCACTGATGTGGTTGGCTGCCTGAAATCTATGTTAAAAAGACATTAATCTTTCATACTATTAACCATGGTAGTTTCATATTTAGGAATTTCCTCCCAAAAAATCAGAAATGGGAAAAAAGGAAAAGTAGAAGGACTATAAACATCATATCATAGGATATGATTAAATAAGATGATAAATTCATAAGTTGTAATAAACACAGATATGAAGGAAATGTATTAGAAGATAATAGGGAAATGCTCTTTATTTAAATGAATTAGAAACAGTATATATAGTATATGTAAGTGATATCATTGAATGCAAATTCTTTAATATAATAATCTGCATTCAAATATATACTCATAAAAAATTCTGAAAGGAAGTGCAAGAAAATGTTAATAATATTTGTAAGTAGTAGGAATATATGTAATTTATATTATCTTTCTTTACTGTTTTCTAAAATACTGACAAAGACCATGAATTGAATTTACAATTAGTAAGAAAGAACAATATATAACCATAATTATGAAATGAAGTACAGCTGTCAAAATATTCTAACTAAGCTTTGATACCATAAAATGCAAATAACATCTGTGTATGCACATCTATGCATGAGTTATTGGGCACTCATGCCTATGAGAGAGGTGTGCATATACACACATACACAAATTGTGCATGACACAATGATGTAACATTACACATATTTATGAGCACTTGAATGAAAAAATAGGCCTAATTATTATTTCTTTATAAATATGTATATCTCAAATTCTATTTACTGAGTTTGTCTAATAGTCTAATACAGGGGTTGATAAGTATGGCCTATGGGTTATGTCTGGCCCATGCTTCTTTATACATTGTCTATACCTGCTTTTTACTACAACAGCAGAGTTGAACATTTGTGACAAAGACGTTATAGCTCATAAAGCCCAACATATTTACAATATGACTCTTTACAGGAAATGCTAAGTCCTGATCTAATAGTCCAACAGAGTCGTATACCTTTGTAAGCAAATACAATATCAAATTAGGTAAAAAATATATTTTCATAAGATTTATACTATAAATCCATTAAAATAAAGTTATTAATAGTTAAAACAACATGCTAAATATTTATATGGTAACATTAAGTTTTTAAAAGTGAAGGTAAAATTGTATATATAACAGAATCAAAAGACAACATATAATCTATGACTAGACAAAGACTGAAATAAAATACAGCAAAATTTTAAAAGTGGTGATTTATGAGGAATAAGAATGAGTGACTTCCTTCTCCTTTTATCTAAGTTAGAAATTTTTCTCAAATATATCATAATGAATACATTTCACTTTTATAATGGAGAAAATGTTCAATGAAATCATTTTTAAAATGCAAGACATAATCATCAAAACATTCATTTTGGATCATACCCATAAAAAGCATAAACTTCACTTTTTGAAATTAAATAGCAGACTAAAAAATGAAATAGATGAACATTAAATAACTAGTTTAGAGAATTAAATTACCCCATGCTAGGTGGTTTATTGATAGGTTTTATTCTCCAGGAGAAACAGGGAAATTTAAATTAAGTGTCTATTCTGAGACTCTCTAAAGTCTCTGTACTGTGTAAGTTTATACTTAAAAAATTGAGTCAAGGGGAAAAAGGTAATAGATAACACTTAAACAGCAATTAATTGGTTGTTTCCTCATTATTTACCTATGATCCACAGTTCCATATTTATGCCTTAAATGAACATTTAATAGAAGCATAGCTTTGCTGCCTGAAGTTTTTTTTTTTAAGCCTATATACTTCACGTATGAGAACAGAAATTTCTTGTTTTGTATAAACTAAGTTTTAAAACATAGTTATGGTAGTGCTAAACATAGATGATGTATCCATAATATGAACGTACCTCTCATACAAGAGGTCTCCCAATGATTCACTGCAGTTTAGTCTTACTGTAATAAAATTCAGTTCTGTACTGGTAAACAGCTGGTACTGTAAAATTTAGTAACTGTAGTATGTGATTGAGAAGCAATTTGCAGAAGGTGCTATGATCGGTCCTGAGAATTATGTAATCATGTATAGAAGAAAACTTTACAAATGGAAACTGTCACATGTTTTCCCTCTAGAAATCAAACTATCTCTACCTTCTTTGAGTCAGGTCAGTCATAATGTTGGCTGAACGTTTCTTTAAAAGAATTTGCAGTGATTCACATGCTTACTGGGCCAAATTATTGTAGGAATAAAGTCAATAAAAACCAAAACAGGAATCAGGCAAACACCAATTCTCATTTCTGTAAGTGAGATTCACGAACACACACATGAAAATCTAAGATTTAGATATTTAAGAGTGTAAAATCATTCATTTACATAATTTAGTTTTGAAAAAAATCTATTTTATGTAGTTATTTTGTTCACCATTCAGAGTAATGTATTAAACATATCTTCCAAATCAGAAAAAACGAGTTTTAAAAGAATTTTTATCCAGAAAGCATAAAAGGAAAAATTTGTATATTGTACTTCATAAAAGTATTTACATAAATTAAAAGTATACATAGTAAAATGACAAACTGGAAAAACATTTGTAAATCATATCATGGATCAAGGGTCAATTTCCTTAAGTTATTAAGTACTTACAAGTGAGTAAGAATAGGCTAATAACTAAATTTTCAAATGCACAAAACTATAAAACAGAAGAGCAAAATTATGTTTCTTTAAATATGAAAAGATCATCTCATAGATAATATGATTAATGCAAATTAGAACTATAACAAAAATTCTAGTTAGTGTGTTTCTTGTTCTGTCACCCACGCTGGAATGTAGTGGCACTATCTTGGTCCACTGCAACCTCCACCTCCCAGATTCAAGCGATTCTCATGCCTTAGCCTGCCGAATAGCTGGGAGTACAGGCACCAGGCGCATGCCATCATGCTGGGCAATTTTAGTGTTTTTGTTTGTTTGTTTGTTTATTAGAAGAGCCAGGGTTTCACCATGTTGGCCAGCCTGGACTCAAGCTCCCAACCTCAAGTAGTCTACCCGCCCTGGCCTCCCAAACTGTTGGGATTATAGGCATGAGCCACTGCACTCAGCCAGTAAATTTGTTTCTTATAGAAATAGAGTTTATAATACTGAAATGGCTTTATGTGTATTGTGGGGTTGAACAAATAAGTAAATGGATGTTGGATGACAACAGCTGTGTTGTTCACACCCTCAGAGATGGAAGTTACAGAGAAACAAAAAAGAAAGAATAGAATGTACTACTGGATAAGAGTTGGAGACATAAACAGGAATTCATGTTTTAATATATAAACAGAGGGATAGAGACATAATTATAGGTATATGTGTATATATGTGTTACCTAACTCTGTGCACTAAGATGGCTTTGAAGAAATCACTCTCCAGTAGCAAAAAATATATCCAGTACCCAGATTTTCATTTATAAATACCATTCTCCAATAATGAGAACCAGCCGTCCCTGGAGAAATGGTTGATTGCAGGCACAGGCAAGGAAAATACAAGATGTTCCAGGAGCATCTTGAACTAGAAAATAAAGAAGTGCTCAACTAACAAAATGTTGGGGACTATGTCAAAGGGACATAGTTGCCAACCTGAAAGAGGTTCCACCAGGTTAGATGGCTTACACCTGTAAGGATCTAACCTTTGGGAGGCCAAGACAGAAGGATCACTTAACACTTAGGCTCAGGAGTTTTGAGACCTGCCTGGGCAACATAGGGAGACCCTGTCTTTACAAAAACTAAAAAAAAAATATTAGCCAGGTGTGGTGGCATGCACTGATGGTCTCAGCTACTTGGGAGGCTAAAGTGGGAGGATCACTTGAGCTCAAGAGGTCAAGGCTGCAGTGAGCTGTAACATGTTACTGCATTCCAGACTGTGTGACAAAGTGAGACCCTGTCTCAAAAATAAGAAAAAAATTAAAATAAAAAATAAAAAATTGAAAGAACTCCCAATGGCTACATCTGAAAGAATCTGAGCAACAAAATAAACAGCAGAGTGTTGGATTATGACCTAAAGTTATTTAATATACTTAAGTCTATAGCAATATAAATAAATGACTGAATAAATATATAAGTGAAAGGGAAAATACAAATGTATTATCTTTCCAATATTTATGTAAATTAAAAAATATTCCAAAATCAGTTTGTTAAAATATTGTTTATAAATAATAATAAATGTGAAAGGTTCTAAATATTTTGCTAAATACATAAAAGCAGACTTAAAAATGAAATAGACAATATGATTCTAATTTAGAAAATAAAAACATACCAAACCAACCAACAAACAAAAACTACAGCAAAATATAATTTCCTTTCTCAAAGGCTGACAAATATAAAAATATTGATAATACTCTCAGTTGTTCACTGTGTGTCGAAACATTCTGATATAAAGACATGTTGAAGTGAATGTATAATCAGCATCAATTGCAGGGAAGCTAATACAAACACATGTGTTAACTGAAAATGTACCTACCATTTTATCAAAGAGTTCTCCTAATAATTTATCTTGCAGATGCCTTTGCACATATGGGAAATGGCATATGCACGTAACAGTTTATTGCAACATTTTTGATGATTTAGGTAATTTGTGTTTCATATAATCTAAACATCCACTATTATGAACTAAAGTATGTCTACCCATTAGAATACCACATAGCTATTTAAAAGAATAATATGACTTTATAAATATTGATATGAATACGTCCCTAAAACATGTTGCTATGTTGCCCAGAAGAACAAAGGCAAGGTGCTGATAGTATGACTATTTGGCTTGATAACAGTATATACTTGCAAGCTTTCTCTCTGTCTCTCTGTTGCACAAGAAATTAGTTAAAGGCGTTTGTCTTCTGGGAGAAGTACTGTCTGATGGCAGATCAAGGAGCATAGATGAGTTACTTTCGTTGTATACTGTTCTGAATGTGAATTTCGTAGATTGTTTGTGGTTTATTTTAAAACCTGAAGAGCTCAACACAATATCTCAAAAATGCAATTCATTTAACAAATTTTTAATTAGTATTCTGCTAACAAGATAAACAATTGTGTTGACATTTTTATAAGTCATTCAGAGATTTTCAACAGCCTTAACTAATTAATTAGCTATGAAAGGAGTTTAGCAGTTTTTATAGCCATTGGGAAATGAATTATTTACCCTGGAGAAGAAAATGTTGAGACAGTGTTTTCATGTTATAAAGAAATCACTGAACAGTGGTTAACCTGGTATTTACAATAAATCTGCATTTTTTTCTCAAGTGGTTAATGGTCACAGAATCTTTTTCTTAGGGGTACATAGATAAGGCCAGGTATTAAGTTAGTATGATTTGAAGAAAAGTAATATATATGACAAAAATGTGTCCAACCTCATGAAAAGAAATTCATACTTAAAATATAAGATACAATTTTTGCTTCTCACTGGCAAAAATCAAAATGTTTGATGTGGTATGCTGGTAAGGATAAAGATAAACTCTGGTGAATTACTGGCACAATTTCTATAGAGGGCAATTTGGCATTAAACATTAAAAGCTTTTTAAATGTTCACATCCTATTTCAAGAAAATTCTACATACATTAAAGAACAGTCACTTGCAGTATTGTTTATAAGAATAAAAATTTGAAAATATGCTAAATACCCAGCAATAGTGACTGATAAAAGAAATAATGCTCCATCCTTCCAATGGACTATGAATCCATTTAAAAATGAGGCATATTTATATGTGAGAAAATAAAATGTATTTGTGATATTGCTATATTTTAAATAGCAAACTACAGGACACTATGTATATACTGCTATCGTTTGTGTAGAACTTATAAGGAATTGACAGAAGTGCTTACAAATAAGGCCGGGCACAGTGGCTCATACCTGTAATCCCAGAACTTTAGGAGGCCAATGCGGGTGGGTCACCTGAGGTTAAGTGTTTGAGACCAGCCTGGCCAAGGTGGTGAAATCCCATCTTTGCTAAAAGTACAAAATTAGCCAGGCCTGGTAGTGGACACCTGTAATCCCAGCTACCTGGAGGCTGAGCCAGGAGTATTGCTTGAACCCAGGAGGCAGAAGTTGCAGTGAGCAGAGATTGTGTCATTGCACTCCAGCCTGGGTGACAGGAGTAAAACTTTGACTCAAAAAAAAAAAAAGTGATTACAAAAAAATGGACTATATCTAGAGGGATACACAAGAAACTTGATAGTGGTTGTTCCTGAGGGGAAATGGGTGACTGGAGTGAGTGGGCAAGAGTGGAACAGAGACTTTTCATTATATACTCTTTAGTAATTTGGGATTTTGCAACATTACAATTTTAACTAATAAAACTTGTGTGATTTTAGGCATTGATCCAATCCCATTATAGAAATCATTCTTTTAGATTAAGATGTTCTTTCCAAAAATTTGACACACAATCAGCAATTTCAGTTTTAACTGCATGGAATTATGAATAAAATAAAATAGAATCTAGAATTAAAAAGAAGAAAAAACAGAAGAGGTGTGGAGGGTGGGTGTCTGTGGGACAGAAAATGCTTTTCTGGGGAGTCATGGTTATCCATTGGTATCTAAAGGGAAAGAGATCACCAACATGAAAATCACCAGTTTATCACTTATACCGCTATGGTCTGGGCCGATCCTAGATCGGAAATCCTTCTTAAGTAGTTACAGGGCTCTTCCTGTTTGAAAGTATCTTCATGCTTTAGAACACTTTTACTATGCATCTATACAGGCAGAACTGAAAGAATCCAGTGAACTCTACAGTTCATAAAGAAAACTCATTCTTTAATTGAAAAACACTAGAAAACATTCAAAATCTCATATTAACACCAATTTGAGGAAAAACATTTTATTTTGGACTTGGGAAGGTTAGGGACTTAACTCTTTCAATATATGCACTTTGGTACACTGAATTCTAAAACACTGTTTAACTTTCAATAGAAAGAACCCTAAAAGTTGCTAATTAGCACTATATTTTAATTTGTGAATTAAATACACAACCAACATTGGAAGACATATTACTGGGGAAACTTTCTTGCTTCGAATTAAATATGTCTTTTGATAGAGTAAATTTAGCCCAACATGGAAGCAGAGACTTTCATGAACATCTTAGATTTTGGCTGAAAAATTCTAGAAAAATCTGGAAAAATGTGCCAATCTGCTAATTGAGTATTTTTACTGGTATATGATTTTAAGTGCATGTGGAACATTTGACCAGAACTGGGATAATATTTTCAGGGAAAAAATAAAGAACAAACAAAGCTGGGAGAAGAGGAGGCAAATCCAGGCACACATGAATGACTAAATCTGGAGATATATTTAGTTTGTCTCCTCAAAAAATCCTGATGGAATTCTCAAACCTCTCCTCCAATAGGCTGGGTAATGACTCAACACTTTATTAACAATACCAAAAGTATGTCTCATAAAAGTTGCCATTTCCTTTCTAGAAATCTTATGGCAGAGGTCACATTATAATCTATAATTTTTGTGGCCTAATGGCCATTATTAATCATTCCTAATATATTTTGGGCCATATTTAAACAATTTACCTTTTAAATATCTATACACACACAGACACACACACACACACACACACACACACACACACACATATGTTGATAATGTCTATTTTCATTAATTTACAAAAAAACTAATGTTGCTTTGTGACTAGAACATATCTTTTAAAATAATATATATATGATTTTGGCGTAATAAAATAAAAATACATGAATGTCTTTTACCATGTAAATTTGCATAGAAACAAAAAGAGTTATAGAAAGCAAGTTCTAGAAATTACATAAAATTGTAGTCCTCCTAGTTTTAAAATAATAGTAGTAGAGGTAGTGACACTGTGAAGAACTGAGTGCCTAGTCTGCGGCAGGGGCTGGATAGAGGGCAGCCAGAGGCCTCTCAAAGGCACCAGCAGCACAGCCAGCACTTCTCTCAGCTATGGAGCTATTTTAAGTTCACAGCCTTAGTAATATTGTATCCATTTGTCCAGGGGGACAATGGGGCTGGACAGGAGTGAGACAAAAGTCCCTGCTCTGCCCCTAGTCAGGTGCCCAGGAGGGGAATGTGTGAACCTGGAGTTATAAATGGCTCAGTTCTAAGAGAAACCTGAATATCAAATGCTTATGTGGAACCACCTGACATTTAAATCACTCTGCAGCCCCCACATGCATGTGAGGATGGAGAGGGTGAGAAGGATTATCTAGTATGTGGAAGGCTACCTAACAGGTACTATGCTCACCACCTCTGTGATAGCATCATTTGTACACCAAGCCTCAGGGATGCACAATTCAGAGAAAAGAAATAAAAAGACTGTGCAATGACATGATTATGTGTATGGCAGGAATTAAGAATACTTCATATTTTCATTTTATTTACACTTTTATATATTTTCCAAATTCCCCACAGTAGCTACTTATTTCTGTTAAAAAATGCTATAGCCTTATCAAATGAAAACAATCAAATGTGTGAAAAGTAATTTAACATATACAATAATCCTAAAACCAAGTTGAGTTTTTAAACTTTACTTTTAATATATCAACAATATGCAGAAAACATACGGCACAAATAAAACATACTTTCGAAATCCATGTTGATTGGCAAAGATTTGCCATATACAAAACAAACAGGATAAAATTAAACTAAGTTTAATTGTTTCTCTTAGTAAATGTATCTAAATAAATGTGTTTTTAAGGTTGGTATTGCTCAGTTTGATAGAATATTTATAGCAATTAAAGAATGATTCTTAATAACTGCTCTAGCAGGGGGCCATTTCTCAATTATTCTTTTCATTCTGTAGCTCTGACCTATGCTCAGCATGCCCAATTCCAAGTGATTTCCAATGGCATGGAGCTAAATGAGAAACGAGCTGAGTCCATATTCCATTTGTGTCACTTAATTATATGTAACATCATATAAAATGATGATGCTACCAGCAGGTTGACAAGCTAAATACTCTTAATTTTGAAAACAATTTTACGTGTTTCCTTTACCTGAGAAGTAAAGCCAGCTTTGCCATGAGCTCTTTACAACTCATATCCTTATTCTCCTTTCATAAGAATTCCACTGGGGGTCCAAATTATGGCCTGTGAATGGTTTCCTTTCACATAAGACTAATTACCCTATACAGGAATCAAACCTGCAATTGTAATCTCATTAGCACCATATTCTAACCAAGTTAGCTGACTCCTATTTACTTATTCAAAAATCAACAAATGGAAATTTTTTTAAGCTTAATGTAAATTCAAACTACTCATTTTATTCTTCCTGGCAAAAGGCTCACAATAATAGCTATTGAAGTTACTAGACCCTTTCATAAGCAGTACGAAGTCTTACAAGAAATAAATGTAAAAACTGATTTAAAGAATAACTGAATAAGAATGAAAAATCTTTTAGATATTAGGATAAATTGTGAGATAATAAAACAAATAAGTACTGAATACTGAATATTTGCTCTATTTATGTAACAGAAAGCAAATCATTTGTAAGAATTCAGCATTCAATAGCATCATCTCAGGAACTGTTCTTACAAAGTTTTATCTCTGAAAGATGGGTGTCTGCTCTATTAAGATGCAAATCTAGAATAAAATCTCATGATGTGCAATCAGTGAATCAAGTTCTCATTCTCTATTTGTTAGTCAATGTGTGCCAACTTGCTACAATGCATCTGAAGGAAAACAGTTAATGCCTGATACTTTCTTTACAACTGTAAACTTTCTCCTTGCTCCAGGAATGTATCTTTTTCCTGAAAGCCACTTATGATCAATGCTATACTGATGGAAGCACATTGCATCCTCTGACCAGGAAATCTCATGACAAGAAGAGTTCACAGATATTGAGATCAAATGAGATTACACTGATACAATAAAATGTTTTTTATAGACTTGAGTGCCACACAATCAAAAGCATAGATCATAAAATTAGAGATACAAATCCTAGGATTGTTTAGGACTAAGCAATAGATTAACTTATGGAAACACCTGCTTTGCTTATGTAAATCCAGTACTGTATTGTGGTATCAGTGGAATTATTCATAAACCTGCCAAGGAATGTAAAAGTGGATAGTCATGGTAAATGGCAGATGCTTATGTCCACTACAAAGCTAGTTTAAAGTTTCATTTTTAGTTGTCTGTTGACTGTTCAATCTTTAAAGAAACCTCCAGTTCACCATAACTAAATTAGATAATGCAATTCATGGGTTGTTTCTGGACCACTGCTCTTCTCACTCTAATGGAACTCAGTGAAAAAGTATGAGGCTTACTTATAAAACAGAAAATAAGAAGTGCATATAAAATTTCAGGAAAGCAGTTCTTGATTACATGGGCAGTATACTAACTGGCTAAAATTGGTTAACAGTAGAAATTACTTCAGTATAATAGTTGCTATATTTTTTAACTCCTTCTTTACTAAAAATGATTTTGCTTTGGGAAGATTTTCTTATAACTCCTCTCAACAAATCGTATCTTCATTGAAAAATACAAAAGCTAGCTTTGTACTTGACCTGAGGTTGCTGCTACTAATCTGTTAGCCCTTAAGAGAAAGGCAGGTTCTGAGTATTTGATTTTTTAGATGCACTGAAAAAAAAAAACTTAACAATAAAACCCCAAAGTAGCAAATGATGTTTTAACAGAGAGAATAAAATTCAACTGAGGAGAGTCTGTTTCTTTGTCTCTATTTCACAAAAAACAATTCAAATATTCATCAAATATTAAATATATGTATATACCAGACTTTGTTTTGTTAGAGTCTCAGAGATTAGAAATCAGGAGCTCACAACAAACCAATTCCAGACTCTAAAATATTTATAATCTTTTAAAATAGATAATCAAGAAGCTTAAGTATTTTATATAAATAAAGAAGTATTTATATGTCATATGAGGAGGTAATCTATATGGAGGATGGTCACAGGATTGAAACATGAACTAAATCTTGAAGAGCAACAAGAAGGAATAAAGAGAGACAAAGGAGTGCTCAGTATCATTATGACTGCTGCAATACATGTGTTTGTACTGGTTTCATAAGGCTGTGATAGGAAAAATAAAAATAGCAACAACAAAATAATAACAGCAACAACAAAATAATAACAGTGGCCGAAGTTACATAGTTTCTATTTTGTGCCAAGCATCAATCTGAACATTTTACATTTTACATATATTAACTCATTTAATCTTCTCAACAATAACTTCTAAAAAATAATAGTATTATTTCTAACATTTTACAAATGAGAATACAGAGACCCATAGAATTTAAGTGACTTGCCAAAGGTAACCCAGCTAACTAATTATTGAGCTGGAACTTAGAAACTTTGGTCAGAGTTGAGGATTAAAGAGGTAAGTATAATCTCCTATATCACAGTAAAGTTTGACATTAATTCTGATATAGAACCAAGAAAAACATTTAAGCAAAACAAAAACAAAAGCAAAACAAAACTCAGGTTTATATTTTAGAGAACTCTTAGGCAGAAGTGTTTAGGATAGCTTGTAAGGAAATAAGATACTGTCAGGGCCATCCGTAAGTTCTTACATCAGTCCTAACAAAAAATCATGAGGCCTGATAGGAAGCAGAAGAGACAAATATCTATTAGCAGAGAAAAACATTATGTTGAATTTTTCAGCATTTCTAACAGAATCTTCTAGCTAGGCATAGTATCACAGTCAGTTAAATTGCGGTGGGGGAGTGTCTAAAAAATAAATAACAAAAATAGGAAAAACTACAAATAGTCAAATATAATTTAAAATGATGATAAATTTTGTTCAGAAGACAAAAATCGATCCTGCTTAATCCTTGCTTCAGAGTAGTATTGCTAGAATATGCTAAATACATAGGTAGGCCTAGAAAATTTATGAAGGCTTGTCTTGTGACTTAATAAAGTTGGTTTTTACAAGTAATTTTTTTTTGGCTAGAGTATTCTTTAATTATATAACATAAAAGTTACTTTGCAATAAAAAGAAATCTTGATTGCCTAGTAAAGTGAGAAGATTCAGTAGGTAAACATGTTTTGAAGAGGGTTTAAATTTAAGTCATTACATCATGCATTTTACAATAAAGTTTTCAGATGAACTTGCTTTATGAAGGGCGTCATTTCCTTAAGAAAATTAAGTAATTGAAGGTAATTTAAGATGAAAACAAAACTGACATACATATATATTCCATAATAACAAACAATAATGGAAGTGGCTTTATATTCAGTATAAAGACAAAATAATAGCAACACATCATCCCTGATGCTGTAATCTGTTGGCAGAAGAACTTTTCAGCATTTTGCTTTATGCTTCCCTATAATTTTATGGTTTATCAGTTGATGTTTAATCAGTAGGACTGTGTTAACTAACACTATTCAGTGGCTCATCATTAAGAATTCTTTTTCAAACTCCAACACAAACAGGAGAACAATTTGAAGTAAAGACCTTCTCCATCTGAAGTATTTGTTTCTTGAAGGATGTTTGATTGGTCTTAAGTATAGTGAATGTAATAATAACATTTGAAGTAGATATGTGCATCAGTTCTAGAGGTTTCTAGCTGAAATCTATTTACTTACTTAACTCTAGAGGAAAATCTTTAATGTTTCTCTGAAATTTCAAAGCTATTTTAGGTTAGCTCCAGCTGAAAACATTATTTTTGTTTCCCAATATTATTTTGATGACTAAATGTTATATCATTAAAGATGATGACTTGCAAAATGAATGTGTGAATGACAATAATTAAAAATAAACAAATTAGTTTCGAAAGTATCAAAATATTTATACTCAATTTTTTACTAAACTTTTGGTCTAAGTAAAACAAAAATAATAATGATAATGATTACAAGATAATGATCATAACAAATTACAGTAGTTTGTATTTATTAACCAGATTCTATTACCTATTTTACATTTTCTTCATAACAACCATATTAAGTAGATACAATTATTATTTTCATGTTAAGGATGAAAGGACTATGGCTTGGACAGTTTCAGGAATTTATCCATATTTCCAATTAGAAGCCAGGATTAGCTGCTTGATTCTAAAGTCTACATTATTAATCATTATTCTGTGCAGTTTATGGTATTTGATGACAAAACATAAAACTGGATTAAACTTTAGCATATAGAATCACTAATACTAAGCTTGCCAGTTATTAAATTCTTAATTCTCAGCTCCAAATAAAGTCATTTATACTTGGCTCTGATGTTGGGGCTGGGACTGTAAACTAACTTTTTCCTTTGCCATATGCTTCTGTTAAGATTCTTTCAATGAGGGTCATTAAAGAGAGATTGCAAGGCAGGAAGAGAAGGGATATTCTTGCTATTCTTTTGTAGGATATTACAGCTGGCTGACAATCATCTAATGTTCAAAAATTAATGTCATTTTATTCATAGAAAACTGCAATGATTTTGCTTATTCAGTTCCACACATTTATATTTCTCTTACAAAATGGGATAAGTGAGATCCTCTTCAAAATGTGGTTTAAATGTCTAAAACAGTATCTTGTAAAATATTTATTAATTTTGAAAATCATTTTAATGTTCAAAATAAACCACGTGTATAGGGAAAGGCAAGGTAGATCAGTTTATAGCAGCAGTAGAGATAAAACTGAAGATTGTACATCTGTAAACTAGCAATTTTTTTTCATTCTTTTAAAAATATTTAAACTTTTTATGACAGACATTTTCAATATACACAAAAATAAAAAGAACAATATATAATGAGTCCATATACTACACATAGTTTCAGTAAGAGTTTGCTAATTTTGGTTCTTTTATTCCCATCCATACTATATATTTTACTTTACTTATTTTCTGAAGTTTTTTTAATCCCTGAAAACATTTCAGTTCATTTAAACATAAAAGACTTTATAAATTACAGAAACTTTTAGAACTTTATAAACTACAGAAACTTTAATATATCTAACATTAACCATATTTCTTAATGTCTTCTAATATCTAGATGATGTTCAAATTTCTATATCATCTCAAAAATGTCTTCTTACATTGATTTGTTCAAATTAAAACAAAATGGTCTACACTTGTGTTAGTTTGTTGTCCTTTGTCTCTATTTCTCCTTTCCTTTCCCTCTTTTACAAAGTACAGTTACAAAGATGGTAAAAAGTACAATTTGAAATCGAAGTTGTGATAACAAGCATCCTTTTTCTCTCATTCTCCATATTAGGTGAAGAGATTTTAATATTTCAACACTAAATATGAAGAAATGAGATTATTTACTTTGTAAAATTTCTGTTATTTTATATATGGCTGATGACTTGTTCATGTGTCATTTAACTTCCCTGAATCTCCTAAATTTTCTGGGAACCAGTAAGTAGTTAGATCTAGAGGTTTGAGTGATTCCAGGTAATGTTTATTTTGGCATGAATACCCTACATATAGTGTTGTAAATTCTGCCAAACATTTAAGGAAAAAATAACAGCAATTTTCTCACTGAATGTAAACATATTTAAATATTAAGTAACAAATATTTACACAAATAACATATAAATATAAAATATAGGCTCGGTACAGTCATCATGCTTGTAATCCCAGTACTTTGGAAGGCGAAGGCAGGTAGATCACTTGAGCTCAGAAATTTGAGACCAGCCTGGGCAATGTGGTGAAACCCTGTCTCTACAAAAAATAAAATATTAGCTGGGTGTAGTAGCACTTACCTATGTTCTCAGCTACTAGGGAGACAGAGTTGGAAGGATAGTTTGAGCCCAGCAGGTGGAGGTTGCAGTGAGCCAAGATGGCACCACTGGACTCCAACCTGGGCAACTGTATGAGAGACCCTATCTAAAAAAATAAAAATGAATATATATATATATGTATTTATAATATAAATACAAAAGAAAAATATAAAAATTATAAATTTGTGTAATTAATATAAACTAAAGTGGATTTATTTCAGGAATGCATTGCTGGTTTAGCATTTTAAAATCATGTAATATATTTTATAAGTTTTGTAGAATAATGATAAAAAATAGGATTATCTCGATAGACATATAAGAAATGATAAAATTCAAAATATATTCATAACTCATAGCAGCCTAGGAATATAAGACATATGCTTAACTGATAAAGAATTTTTACAAAAATATCTGTAGCAAGCATCATTTTTAATGGTGGAATGCTCATTTTTTTTCAGCTAATATTGGAAATGAAAAAAGGATGCTATTACATCTACTTCAAATTATACTTTTACTGTGATAGAAAGTGTGCCATCAATTTGACAATTTGCCCTCTATCATGTCTCATTTATCTTCATAGTACTTTTGAAGAAAACATTCATATTTTCTAACTTCCTAACACATAATATATTTATATCTCCTATTGTCAGAATGTGAGCCCCAAGAGGGAGGGGACTTTGGCTTTTGTATCCATTGCTTTATTCCCTGTGTCTGGCACATGGTGGATGCCCAATAATAAATGTATTTTGAGAGTAAAAGTAACAAGCTGAAAAATGATATTTATATTCTAAAATTTGAGTCCATCTTATTAGTTATTTTTTCATGTAATTTATTTTCCCCTTCTACTTAGATGACATTTTTCTGAATATATAATTTACACAGAAAATTTGCAAAATATGGAAAAGTAGAAAAAGAAAAACCTACCATTCAGTGATAATTTCATAGTAACATTTTGAAGACTTCCCTAATTAAAAAAAATCTATGCAAAAATATGTTTTTGAGGTATCTCAAATTAAGCTGATTCTAAATCTATTTTTATCATTTTTTGTATTAGTCTGTTATCATGCTGTTATGATAAAAGAATTGCCTGAGACTGGATACTTTTAAAAGGAAAAGGTTTAATTGGCCCACAGTTTCACAGGGCTAGGGAGGCCTCAGGAAACTTAAATCATGATGAAAAGGTAAGCAAACATATCTTTCCTCAGGTGGTGACAGGAGAGAAAAATGAGTGCCCAGTGAAGGAGGAAGCCCCTTATAAAACCATCAGATCTGGGAACCAACAACTCCATATTGCAAGAATAGAATGGGGAAAACTTCCCCAGTGATTGAATTATCTCCATCTGGTCCCTCCATGAGGATTATGGGAACTACAATTCAAGATGAGATGTGGGTGGGGACACAGCCATACCATACCATTTTCCATATCTTTTAAATTACTTAATGGATGAATGAACACAATTTAACATTTTCTATCATTTAGCTGTTTTCAATATCTCCTTATTAAAGATAACAAACACTAAAACAAACATCTTTCTGTAAATCCATGATTATCCCATAGAGCAAATTAGTGAAATGGAAATTTCTAACTGAAATAGTATGCATGTACTAAGGATCATGATTAATATTTTGACTTTCTTTTTTTTATTGATTCTAACATTGCTATTTTAATTTCCATTTTTTATCTAGTCTCGTTCTCCTGATGATCACATCCTATCTCATAGCTTTAAATATTGTCTATATGCTAATGATTCCCATATTTATACCTATACTCTAGATATCTCCCTGAATTCCAAATTCATAAAGTTAATTATCTGACATTTCTACCTGAATGCTTTACCTTAATTTGCATCTCAAATTTAAACTGTGCAAAATTGAGCTCCTACACTTTTACACCACAGGAATTGCTCTTCTTCCTGTCTTTACTATCACAGTTAATGACAATTCCATGTTTCTAGTTATTTAGGTGAAAATCCCTAAAAATCATCTTTAATGTTCTGGGAAGGCAAAGGTTAGCAGCTAGCTTGCAATCTGTTTGCCTTTGTAACCCATCTGGGAAAGAAAGAGATAACCCAGTTAGATTCCTCTGTAAACATGCCAATCACAATTCTACCAAACATATAAATATTATTTACTAGCAGGGAGTTCTTATCTAAGAAATGCTTTTAGCAGGATATATATGGTCTGGGCTGGGATAACTTAGGCTGAAAAAAAAAACCAAACAAAATAAAACTTGTAATCTATCAATTTATAAGGCATGGTTCCATTTAAAAAATCACATAAATTATGTAATTAAAGAAATATAAAAAGATGCTTTGTAACTGAAATGACTCATTCTGTGCAAGCAATATATCACATACATTTCTTTTATTTTTATTTTATTTTTTGAGACGGAGTCTCGCTCTGTCACCCAGGCCAGAGTGCAATGGTGCAATCTTGGCTCACTGCAACCTCCACCTCCTGGGTTCAAGTGATTCTACTGCCTCACCCTCCCAAGTAGCTGGGACTACAGATGTGCACCATGTCTCCCATATAACTTTTTGTATTTTAGCAGCGACGTGGTTTCACCATGTTGGCCAGGATGGTCTCGATCTCTCTTTAATTAATTAATTTATTTTTATTCAGTCCCTGTAGAGACTGCCAAAAATTGCCAACGCTGACTACATTTCAAGTCGTCATGGCGGGGTACTGGGAAAGTGTTCAATTAGCAATAATCATACTTAGGATAAACCTCATTAGCTATGATATTGCCACTGCGCAAAGCTGGTCTCAATCTCTTGACCTCATGATCTGCCTGCCTTGGCCTCCCAAATGCTGGGATTACACGGGTGAGCCACTGTGCCTGGCCGTATCACATATATTTCCTTTTGTTCCCACATATATTTCTTAATCTCTTGTGTTAAATTTGAACCAGAGCATGTCCTCATACATGAAATAGACATTTTACAGAGATACACCTGATGGTTTTCCACCTTTCAAAGGGAAGAATCCTTGGTTGGTGTCTGACTATTACTTGTATGCATAATTTATCTGCAAACTTGATATTGGGTAAGATCTATAATTCATTGTGAGTCTGCTTTGACAATCTGACTCTTAATTTTGTCTTGCTTTCAACATCTAATAGCACATCCTATTGGATTTCAAATGTTATCTGCTTGTCTCCTACTTTTCTCGGTTTCTCAGTATACCATTTTCATCTCTCTCTTGCACTTTCTTTTCTTTTCCAAATGCTCTCGACTTCATTTTATTCTCTATACAGCATCCGGAGTAATAAATTCTTTAACAATGTAAATAGATCATGTCATCCCTTTGTCCCAAACCTTTCAAACGCTTTCCATCTCTCTGAGTTGACGTCAAGTTCCTTTCAATGAGCTGCAAAGTCTTTCCCCTCAACTTTTCTGATCTTATCCTCTATTCCTCTCTCCCAACTCACGCTGCTGTAGCTACACTGAATGTCCTGCTATTTGACCATGCCAGGCATTCTCTCATGTCAAGGTCTTTGTACTTCCTAATGCTTTCAGCTGGATTTCTGCATGACTTGTTTACTATCTCATTTATTTCAGGACTTAAGAGCTTCTCTGGCCATCTTAATAAAATTGCAATTTCACCTTCAATATTTCTTATTCATCTTCCCTATGTTGCTTTTTCCCCCATAGCAATCATCACCCTTTAAGATACCACAAGGTTTCCTTATATATATTATATATTGGGAATCAACAAATAATAATAAACAACAAAAATAAAATACCTGGTTTCAGAACCTGAAAAAAAAAATATATATGTATATATATATAACCTGAAAAGATACACACACACACACACACACACACACACACACACACACACACACACACACATATGTGCATATATAACCTGAGAGGAGATTATATATATATTTTATATATATAAATAATATATATATATAATATTTATATATATATAAAACCTGAAAGGATATATATATATATATCCTTCCACTACAGTGTAAGCTCCTGAAACCAGAGATTTTTTATTTGTTGTTATTATTTGTTGTTTCCAGATTCTACAAAGGTGACTGATACATAGTAAGTGCTGAATACATATGTGTTGTTTGATTTTTATTATGCATGAGTTTGAATTTTATTATATGTCTATTAGCCATTTTACTTTATTTTAAATTACTTATGACTTGGCTCATTTTTCTATGTGCTTTCTACTATTCATTAGTAAGAACTCTGTCATATGAATGCTATTAAATCTTTCTTAAATTGCAATGTATTTTTGCTCCAAAGGGACTGCTCTTCTCACATTTTCTCTTAATTTACATTCATCTTTCCAGTTGTTAAGGTCAAAATCCTGAAACTCATCTTGATTCTTTGGAAGCAAAAGGGATAGCAGCAGATGCTTATTAAGTTTTCTCCCTTAACCCGTCAGAAAAAGGAAACAAATACATGTTAAATTCCTATGTGAACATGTTAACGACAGTCTGCCAATGCGTTTTTCTTCAATTTGTCATGTACTTTTGAATTTATTTTGTTGTACTTGGTGTACAGCAAGTTGAATGAATTGCTAAACTCTACCAAACCTATCCTTCCTGATTTTTTAATCAAAAGCTTAGAAAATAAATTGTACTATATTTTATCTCCCAATTGTGTAATAACTTCATTTTTGTATTAAACTATATATATAGTTTATATATATATATATATATATATATATATATTTAGAAAAAGAGAGAAAAGGAGAAAGAAAGAAACAGCAAAAGAAAGAAAAAAGAATGAAAGAGAGAAAGAAAGAGGAAGAGAAAGAGGGAGAGAGAATGAGATTCTTGTTTTATTGCCCAGGCTAGAATACAGTCTAAAA
>CAUYQU010072740.1:0-84812 GCA_963574635.1 Cheracebus regulus | reverse complement strand
CTATGTAATAGCTTTATGAATTTAAAAATAAATGTATACTTTACTGCCTTAAATGTATCAAGTAATATATTTTCAAATATTCCATATAAATAACTCCTTTAAATCCCCCCCCAACACACTTTTTTTTTTTTTTTTTTTTTTTGAGATGGAGTTTCACTCTTGTTGCCCTGGCTGGAGTGCAATGGCATGGTCTCAGCTCACTGCAACCTCTGCCTCCTGGGTTTAAGCAATTTTCCTGCCTCAGCCTCCTAAGTAGCTGGAATTACAGGTGTTCACTGCCACGCCTGGCTAATTTTGTATTTTTAGTAGAGACGGGATTACTCCGTGTTGGTCAGGCTGGTCTGGAACTCCTGACCTCAAGTGATCCACCCACCTCGGCCTCCCAAAGTGCTAGGATTATAGGCATGAGCTACCGCACCTGGTCAAATGTCTCTTTTCCTATGTTCATCCTACGTAGGCGTTACTTTTAGTTTGAACCATATGAAATAGCTAATACTTGGCCACTTTTGGCCTATATATATGGCAGTTTTGTATGGTTCAGTTATTGTTTCTAATCTTCATCTATCCTAGTCTTAGAAAATTTATTTTGGTTACTTTATTTAAAAAACAATGTATGAGCTACTTGGAAAAAAACTGGCTTTTTTTGTAGGCCAATAGCCACAGGAAGCATTTTGGTAAGGAAATCATTTTATAAAAATTAAAAAAAAAAACAGCCAGTTTAGTTACTCAAAAAAATTTAAATAAGACTTATTTATAAAAATCCATTCTATAAAATTACTCTGAATAAAGGCTTGGATTTTTAAAAATTTTATAATTAGCTTATATTAATGGATTCACAGTTTAACCTTTTTAGGTTTTTTTCTATGCGTACATTTTTTGAGTTTGCTTATATGCCTAACATGTGGAAGTTCTAAATTTATGTGCTTTTAAAACCTACAGTAGACAAATAAGGAGTGTATATTTTCTAATATATAAATTGAGTTCATAGTAAGCATTTCTCATGAAAGCCAACAACTTAAAACCCTTACAAAAACACAAATTAGTTCAAAATAAAGCAGTTCCACTCTAAAAACATGTAGTTGAAATATAGAAAAGTCTGCCTCTAATTTTTTAAAATACTAGGTCATAATTTTCATACATTCACTTGAAAGGGTTGATATTTTGAATGTTGCATGTCAGCCTTATTAGATATACATTTACATAAATTTTTATGAGTAGATAAACTGCTGTTAGTTGCATCCTGAAGGGTCTTTACTAGAGAGTGGCTTACTTTTATCCCACTGGTGTGACCCAATTGCATACCAGTTCTCCTTCTTCCCTTAGAGAGAGACTCTGAGCTGTTGCGTGAACGTGAATCCGTTTTACGTTTACGTGAACGAAGGTGGCTTGATGGAGCCTCATTTGATAATGAAAGGGGCTCTACCAGCAAGGAAGGAGAGCCAAACCTGGATAAGAAGAATACACCTGTGCAAAGTCCAGTGTCTCTAGGAGAAGATTTGCAGTGGTGGCCTGATAAGGTATTTGGAAAAAATTCACAGCACTTGCATTTAAATGGGTCCCTGACAACCCCTCCCTCCAAGGTTTCCATTTTATTTATTCTGGTTTTTATACTATCACTCAATGAAAAACACAAACATAAAATAGTATTTTTGGTTTGTTTTAAAATATAAAAAGAATATATCTTTATTTGGCCCTCCATGAGTCATCTCAGTGAGATGTATTCAGTGGTGCAATGTATCTTACTACTTGATGAAGTAAATCAGAGAAATTAGGTTGGTAGTTCTAGATAACATCAGCGTTCTATTCCAGTACTTCTTTTCTGGTAATAATTACTCCAATGAAGTGATGTTACATTCCTTGCTAGAAGTTTGTTTTGTCAAATTTATGAAGTCAGGTGGACACCAGTTTCTGCAGGGCATGTTTTTGGTGATTGATACAGCATGTATATCCTGGCAAGATTAGGGATCTGTGTTTCTTTGATTAGTTAACTGTGCCATTTAATGGCATTGAGTTCTGACAGATCCTTTGTGGTAAGTGCCATAGGAGACAAGCTGACTGAACAGGAATGGGCTAGGGGAGTTATGCTCTGCATGCTGAGGAATACTGCAATGACTGGATTGTATAAAGCATCTAGGATTTGGTAATTGATTTGAATCTTTAAAAATCCATCACTGCTGTCTATGGCCATACCACCTTGAACGCAAAAAAAAAAAAAAAAATCCATCACTGCCATAAGTGAAACAGAGTTGATGCATTCTGTTGATGGTTGTGTATGTAATTGATAGTTCATCTTCAGAGGCTCTTATTGGAACCCATATGTTTTTCACTTGTATTTTAGTGTGTCTCTTCTTATTTCCAGAACCATGTGGGTAGGAAATTTTCTAAAGCAGAAATAAACTAAAAGAAGATGGGAACTTTGAGACCCTACTAGCAGATAAAGAGAGTCTGATACAGATTTCTTTTCTTTCTTTGATTTTGAACTTGAATTTGGGATATTGAAGGGATATATTATTTAACTTTCCAAATTTATGTTTCCATAGTTACTGTGAGTCTTGTAGTAGTTCATTTATTTTCCTCTGCATTCAGCTCATGCAGCAAGCTTGAATGCAAGAAGGAACATGAATTTTAATCAGTCTGTTTGGAAGCAAAAGGTTATTCTGTTTTCTTTGGCAGCTGCCATACTTTCCCTGAATTGCATTCTCTTATTTCCCTAAAACTAGAAATGTCCAAAGTTCTACTTTTACTTCATGTGGTAGGGAGTGATTTAAACCAATGGGCTTTTACTTTTTTTTTTTTTTCTGTTGGTACATCATTTACCGTTTCCTATTTTTCTTGCCTGGATCATGTTAGAGCTGTGTGAATTTCATATTGGCTGGAAGTAAAAGAGGACTGTTGAAGAATTATGTTTAAATAGGGCCATCACATTAATAATCTAGGCTTCTTTATTGTGTATTATTTTTGATTAATGAAAATATTTCTGAATAGTACAAGTTTAGCAAGCTTTTTCCCTAGCCATTATACCCTCTGTTAGATTTAACTAGCCCTTGTTGGTCTGGCTAAAAGTATGGTAGATATGTTTTTAAGTACACCTTGTTTTTAGAGACAGTTTTAAGTGCATCATCAAATCTTGGCACTGTATAGACTTTTAGGGCATTATTTCCTTGATTTGTTTAGACATTTAGTGAATGGAAGAAGAGTGGTATGTGAAACAAAGTATATCCTACCTGTATTCTTTTTATAGTCTTTAAATTTAAACACCAAATTTAAAACAGCAACATCAAAAAAACACTTTTTACTAGCACATGATTGAAATCTAGAAATTCATACTTGAATTCTGGGCAAGAAAATAGCTTAAGCCTTTAATTAAACTGTTAAGCATTAGCATAGTGATCAGCAAATACCATTAGGTGCTTGTTTGCAGGGCTGAGTGATACAAGAGAATGTAGAGAGCTGTTAAAGGGAAAGAAGACCTTGTTTTTAAGAAACTTTAGGAAAACAAAATATTATACAGGGGCACATGATAAATACCATGTGAAGAAACTGGCAATGTGTGAGACCTATATAGGTTTCCCAAAATTAGGGGTAGTGATTCCTGAGGAGCACAGGTTTTAGGGGAAGGCTTGATAGGGAATAGAGAAGTAGGTAGAGAATGCAGGGAATAGGGTGTCAGGATGCACTTGGTATTTACCACTGGTGGGAGGAGGTACCAGCACCAGGTGAGAATGGTCTGCCAAGAATAAGGGCTTGTCTAATGAGGGGTCCAGTAGGAATTCACAGCTCAGAACAGTTTGAATATAATGCTAAGACTAACACTGGGAAACCAGAGCAGTTGGAGAGCATCCATCTATCATTTTATCTCCTTCATGCAACAGACATTGCTGCTGATTGCCTAGTACTTGGCTATTTTTGGGTGCTGTATTAATCACAAGATCGGATATTGAGCCTGTCTTATGAAACTTTTGAGGTTTAGTGCAGGAGAAAGATGATGATTAGTCATCCAAAGTAATATTCTTAAAAGGTGCCTTTATAATTTTGATTAGGATTTTCTTTTTTAAAAAAATTGTGGTAACTGTTGCATTATTTTGACTGAAAGAGTTATTTCTACATTCTCGACATTATCAGGCTGCTAAAGGATAGTCTTAATTTTGTACACAATAGTAATCTTGGAATATAGCTGGAAAAGACCTTTTGGCTTGCCTATGATCCATTCATTTTTATGGATAAGCAAACTTCATGTCTTTGATTATTTCATATGGCTTGTAAATGGCAGATTCAGCAGTGAAGTTACTTTTTAATTATGAGAAGGAGTAGTAGCTTTTTTTTAAGGAGTGGAGATAATCAAAATATGCATCCTAGAATTTCAGAAATGACCTAATACAACACTGTTATATGTTAAGTGTAGTTGTTAGTGTCCATAGTAATTTTCATTTTGCCTTTTTATTAAGGTACAAGGTTAATTCTGTTGGTAAATAAACTAGTACCTACCTTCCCAGCATCCATTTAGAGGAACAGCTAGTTCTTCAAAATTTTACGTTTTTGTTTTGAGGTGGAGTTTTCTTCTTGTTACCCAGGCTGAAGTGTAGTGATGCGATCTCGGTTCACTGCAACCTCCATCTCTCGGGATTCAAGTGATTCTTGTGCCTCAGCCTCCCAAGTAGCTGGGATTACAGGCACCCTCCACCACGCCAGGCTGATTTTTTGTATTTTTAATAGAGATGGGGTTTCACCATGTTGGCCAGGCTTGTCTCCAACTCCTGACCTCAGGTGATCACCTGCCTCGGCCTCCCAAAGTGTTGGGATTACGGGTGTGAGCCATGGCATCTGGCAGTTTTACCATTTTGTAAGCTAATAAAATTCTTAATGGTAGAATGTTCTCTTTTCTTTAAGGTTTTGTGGTATAGTCTTGAACTGAAAATATTTAAGGTGACTGTAAAATATGAATATTTCCCAAAATTATTATTTGAGTTAAATGTCAAAACTAACATAATATAAAAGCATAATTAAAAATTATCCTAGGGATCTTGAAAGCTTCATAAAGACAGAAGTGAGGGTCATTCAGTCATTATTAATTTAGAAACCTTGATGAAATACATGTCATGTGTTAGGCCTTTAGTTAGATGTTAGGGTGAGAGATTTTGTGGGAAGAAGAAAAATAATGTTTATCTGTTTGAATGAGTACCATAATAGAGTCCATACATACATGCATAATAGCTGCCCGATAGCACACGAAGTGTTGGGAAATCGCAGGACGCTGCACAGAATGATTACAAAGAGTGTGGACTCTGAAGTGAAACTGCTGGATTTCCTGTCCTAACCCTGCCACTATCTACTTGTGTGACCTTGATCAAGTTCTTTAACTTTTCTCTGCCTTGGTTTTCTCATAAGATAGAGATAGTAATAATTTTTACATTATGGGTTTGTTATGATAATTAAATGAGTTAGTATATGTAAAGAGCAAAGAGCAAGGAGAAGCATGGTCCTGTCCCAGGAAGAGAGAACAGGCGATTCCTGCAGGTCATGGGAGGGTGAGAGAGCCCAGTTGGGTATTTCCAAGTAGGTTCGTGTGACAATTGCATTTTACATGCCAGGTTCTCTGTTAGTAGTGAATTGGGCACAGACCAAAAAGATACAGATCATACCTGCCCCCTTGTCTGACTGGTCTAGAATGAATGCAAGTTATGAAAACATTTTATTACAGTAATAATTTAGTGCAATAGGAAATCAAGGGCAGCCTATATGTACCAAAGTCAGAAGGGGAGGGAGTGCCTAAGTCTGTGCTCTTAAGTCCAAGGTCATGATGTTCACAGTTGAACTAGCCAAGTTTATACTGGTTTCTGAAGGTTTTTACACCAAAACATCACCTTTCTTATTATGCTGTCTCTGCTCACTAGAATCCATCTTTTCTCTCTTCTCTCCCCTTCCCTCTCTTCAGTCCTCTCTCCTCCCGTACTCCACCCACTTCTCTCTCCCCCTCTCTTTATTCACCCTTCTCTAGCTATTCTTTCCATCCTTCCATCCATCCACCTATCCACCTAACCATCTATTGCATCTGCTGTTTTTTTACTGTTTTTCTGGCTTACCTGACTGCTCGTTTTATTTTGTATTTCTGGAATTGCTTTGATAATTCAGTTACTTTGGTGAGAAGAGGTAATCTTTCAATCAGATGGTTCTATAACATGGCCCCATTTTTACTTTTCAATCATTTTTGCAATTTATTTTTCCTAGATTAGAAATGTAATAATATGCTGCTGAATGTCTACATGTAAATTATAATTATATATGTGTTTATACCAATCTACTTCCAACGAGAATCTAAACCAAACACATTTTATAAGGCCTAAGCTAACCAAAAGAAAACCATAGGCTAATAATATCTTTGAATATTGATACAGAAATCCTCAAAAAAAAAATTAGGAAACTGAATTCAATACATATCAAAAAGATTATACATCATGACCGGGTGGAATTTATTCCTGGCATTTAAGTCTGGCTTTATATATACACATTAATCAATGTGATAGATCTTGTTAGCAGTATGAAACCTGAAAATCACATGAACACCTTGATTGACGCAGAAAAAGCATTTGAAAAAGTTGAGCATTCTTTCTGGATAAAAACTCTTAACAGTTTGGATGTGGAAGGAAAGCTCCTCAATTTAATAGAGTCCATATATAAAAAAACTCACAGCTAACAATCAACAGGAAGCAACTCAGAGCTTTTCCACTAACTTTTTCCTTTTTTTTTTTGTTTTGAGATGGCATCTCGCTCTGTCACCCAGGCTTGAGTGTAGTCCAGTGGCGTGATCTCCGCTCAGTGCAACCTCTGTCTCCTGGGTTCAAGCGATTTTCCTGCCTCAGCCTCCTGAGTAGCTGGGACTACAGGCGTGTGCCACCATGCCCGGCTAATTTTTTGTATTTTTAGTAGAGATGGTGTTTCACTGTGTTAGCCAGGATGATCTTGATCTCCTGACCTCGTGATCTACCCACCTTGGCCTCCCAAAGTGCTGGGATTACAGGTGTGCGCCACTGCGCCCAGCTGCTTTTCCTCTAACATTTAATGCAAATCAGGGATGCCTACTCTTGCCATTTCTATTCAGCATAGTACTGGAAGTACTAATGATCATCAAACAAGAAAAAGAAATAAAAGACATCCAGATTGGAAAGGAAGAAGTACAGTTATCTCTATTTGCAGATGACATGATTTTATATGTAGACCACCCCCCCGCCCTGCCAAAATTCCATTTAAAAAACCTGTTAGAACTATTAAATTCAGTAAAGTTGCAGGCTACAAGGTCAACATGCAAAAATCAGTAGTATTCCTTTACACAAATAGCAGCCTAGCTAAAAAAGAAATGAAGAAAATAAATCTTGGCCAGGTACTGTGGCTCATGCTTGTTATCTCAGCACTTTGGGAGGCTGAAGTGGGAGGATCACTTGAGCTCAGGGAGCTTCATGGATAGGAAGAATTAGTATTGTTAAACTTAGTCATGCTACCCAAAGTAATGTGCAGATTTCTATGTAATCTCTATCAGAATTCCAGTGGCATTCTTCACAGGAATAGAAAAGGAATCCTAAAATTTGTAAAGAACCATAAAATACTCCAAATTGTGAAAGCAATAATGGGAAAGTTGGAGGCACCATATTTCTTGATTTAAGATAATATTACAAAGCTATAAGCAATCAAGACCATATGGTACTGGCATAAAAACAGAAACATAGACCAATGGAACAGAATAGAGAGCCCAGAAATAAATTCAAACACGTATTATTGACTAATTTTTGACAAGGGCCCCAATGGGGAAAAGATAGTCTCTTCAATAAGTGGTACTGGGAAAATTAGATTTTCACATGTAAAATTGGATTCTTATCTTAGACAATATAAAAATCAACTCAGAATAGACAAAAGGCCTGGATGTAAAAAATGAAACCATAAGGAAAGCTTCTTGACCTTGCTCATGGCAGTGATTTTTTTTGGATTTCAGACCAGAAACTCAGACGTCAAAAGCAAGAATAAGTGAATGGAACTACATGAAATGAAAAGCCTTTGTATATAGTAAAAAACAATCAGTAAAATAAAAAGGCACCCTATAAACTGAAAAAAATTTGTAAACAATGCATCTGATAAGGAGTTAATATTCAGAATTTATAAGAACACTTGAAGTCAATAGCAGAAAAATAACCTGATTAAAAAATGGGTAAGGACCTTAAAAGACATTTTTCCAAAGAAGACATAAAAATGGCTAATAGATTTTTGAAAAGGTGCTTAATATCAGTAATTGTCAGGGAAATGCAAATTAAAACCACTGCCAGTTACCATCTCACACCCATTAGGATGGTTGTTATCAAAAAGACAAGAGTTAGCACATGCTGCAAGGGTACACAGAAAAGAGAACCCTTGTATGCTGTTGGGAATGTAGATTGGTTCAGCTATTATGGAAAGCAGTAGGGAAGTTCCTAAAGAAGTTAGAAATAGAGACACCATAGGACCCAGCAATCCCTATTCTGTACATACCCAGAGGAGGTGAAATCATGCCTCATAAAAGTATCTGCACCCTCATGTTCATTGTAGTCTTATTTATAATAGGTAATATCTGGGAAAATACTTTTAATATCTGGAAAAAACTTAAGTGTCCTTCATGGACAAATGGATAAAGAAAACACACACACACACACCCACCCACCCACTCACACGGACAAATGGATACAGAAAGAGAGCAGAAAAAAAGGAAAATTATTCAGCTTAAAAAAGGAGATCTTGCTAGTTGCCACAACATGCAACATGGATGGACCTGGAGGACATTATGTTAAGTGAAATAAGTCAGATACAGGGAAAAAACACATTGCATGATCTCACTTATATGTGAAGTAGAGAATAAAGCAGTGGTTACCATGGGCTGACAAGGAGTGAGGTGTGAGGGAGGGAAAATGGGGTTAAAGGATACACAGTAGCAGACACGTAGGCTGCACATCTAGAGCTGTATGTATGTCAAGAAGATTGCGGTTAATAAAATGGTGTTGTATTATGCATTTTTGTTAAGTAGGTTTTAGCTGCTCTTGTCACAGAATAGTAACTATGTGAGATGATAGATATGTTAATCTACTATAGTAACACTGTAAATATCTACATGTATCCTGTAACATGTTGTAAACTTCAAATATACACAATAAAATTTATTTAGATATTTGAAAAGGTGCTTTTTTTTGAGACAAGAGTCTTGCTTTGTCGCCTAGGCTGGAATGCAGCGCCATGATCTTGGCTCACTGCAGCCACTGCCTCCCAAGTTTAAGTGATTTTTGAGCCTCAGTCTCCCAAGTAGCTGGGATTACAGGGATGTGCCACCATGCCCAGGTAGTTTTTGTATTTTTAGTAGAGGACAAGGTTTTGCCATGTTGGCCAGACTGGTCTTGAACTCCTGACCTCCCTCAAGTGACCTGCCCGCCTCGGCCTCCCAAAGTGCTGGAATTTACAGGCATGAGCCATGGTGCCTGACCAAAATTTATTTTAATGAAAGGAATCTAGAGGGACTTAAAAGGGGAAAGATGCAGCCACAGTAGTAGCAGAGACTGTTAAAAGTCAAACACAGAGAGCTAAGTAATAAAAGTTAAAGGGAAAGGAGAGAGAAAAGTTACAAAGAAATCTATTCTAGGTAAACTTGCTGAAGCTGAACATAAAAACTTTGCTTTGTGCTTCGTAACAAAAGTGTTTCAATTTAAGGGATGCACACATTGTGTATTTTCACTAAGCTCCCAGAGACATGCTTGGTAAGAGTTGTGTGATGAAGAAGCAAAAGCGATTCAGCAACTCAGTGCCGTTAATTAATATTAACTGGCGGGGCCTGGTGGCTGACGCCTGTTATCCCAGCACTTTGGGGAGCCAAAGTGGGGTGATCACTTGAGGTCAGGAGTTCAAGACTATCCTGGCCAACATGGTGAAACCTTGTCTCTACTAAAAATACAAAAATTAGCTGGGCGTGGTAGCGTGCACTGGTAATCCCAGCTACCTGGGAGGCTGAGGCGGGAGAATTGCTGGAACCTGGGAGGCAGAGGTTGCAATGAGGTAAGATTGCTCCACTGCACTCCACCATGGGAGACAGTGAGATTCTGTCTTCCCGCTAAAAAAAAGCAAACATTAATATTCCTTACTGTTCTGGATCTTTTTTACCTGGTCCAGAGGAAATAATAAGTAGATTTATTCCCACAAGCCTTTTATATTGTAGGGTTGTATGTTACTCTGTTTCTTTGAATGGTGTTGAGAAGAAATGGATCTGTTTCATTTGACCCCTTGTTTAAGCTCTTTGGAGCAACCTCCTTGTTGGAACCAGCTGATCAGACTTGCTGCTTATTGTTGCTTCACCTTCATTGAGGTTTCCACACTGAGGAGAATGAAGGCAGAGGATTCTGAAAGTGGAGTTGGCTGGGGAAGGTCTTTTATTGACGTCTGGAAACTTCCAGGATTAACTAGATGTGTCACAAATGTAATTTAATAAGAAGTAAGAACAAAATGAAAAATGATCATAAAAAGGAAAAGAAGCTGGGCATAAAAAGCATATGGAAAAGTGGATAGGCAGAGAGAAATGCAGTGTGAATAGACACAGCTGGCCAAATTGCTGGCAAATTACAGTGTATCCTGTAGTTGCCATCCATTCCAATCGTAGTGACAGGAGTTGGGGCTGCTACCTAATGATAAAGTCGATATTTGCTGATAGTAGAAAAAATGTGAAAACCAAGTTTTATGGGACAAAATTTAGCAATAGAGAGGCTTTTTCAGAATATAAATTAGTAAACATAGGTGCAGCCAGTTAATAGACTTGGTGTTGCTGGGCCAAGTGTTTTTTTTAAAGCTTTGGCCACTATGTTATGTCTCGTATTTTTAATACTTTGCCTCGCCCTTTGGGGAAGGATTTCTAGTTAAATTTATGACCCCTTTATGTTAGACAGTTGCAGATTTACTGATTCAACCTCTTTTTGTTGAAAAATAGACCTACAAACTACTGTTCTTTAAGGAAATGTGCATAGCCATGTTCTCCTGTCGGGTTGAGCAGGTGTCAGCTTGCTCAGAAGCAGCAATTAATATTTCATAAAAACAAAATGTTGTTTTCTATGACTTATGAAATGAGTGAGCTAAAATACTGTCCTTGTATACGTATTTGATTGTTTTGTATTTCCCTACATATAATATATTTCTTTTATATGGATAAATCTGAAGCAGGCAAGAAGTAGCAGGTGATTTATTTTTTTTTGTCTTCCTGTGGTGGTAGTTATGCTGTTCATTGTCATTTGTCCATAGTGGGTTTTCAGGGTCTCTGGGGGTTTAATTGACTCATTTAGGCTTTATCGCCCTGGGGAATATTGGCCTATCTGAAAGATAAAGGCAAGTCACTTCCAAGAGAGCCTCATTTACCATGCACCATGGTTTTGTTATTGGGATGGTTGTTCAGGATTGTACTGCTCTAGTAAGGCATTTATCCAAAGAACCTGGAGTTAAGATTCATTTGTTCATTCAACAATTGGTCAGTGTGTTCCTGCTTTGTGCCATATACCAAGCTGGTATATGGTAATATAGTCGTGAGTATGATACTGGCTTTTCCACAAGAAATTCAGTGGGGAACACAAACATTCATGGAGAATATAATGTGATCACAGTGTGACCAGCACTAGACTGAAAGTGTGAATAAAGTGCTGTAGGGGTTCAGAATGGGAAATGACCAATACTGCCTGAGAGATTTGGCAAAGGCATCACAGAGGAGATGGCATTTAAGCAGCATTTTTAAGGTGAGGTGGGCATTGACCAAGACACAAAGGTATTCCAAACGTATCAGGCATGGACCTGGAGTCATGAAAGATCATGATGTGTTTGAGGAACAATGAAAAATTCAGTTGCTGCTATGTGGTGGGGAGTAGGAGAAGAGGTGGGATGGAGATGACTGGACAATTTGCCAAGCAAGGAGTTAGGATATTGTTTTGCAGTAATTAAGAAGCCAGCAGAGTCCTCAGAGAAGTGACTTGATGTAGTTGATGGGGTTTTGTTTTGTTGTATTTGGTTAGTTTTAAGGAGGTGAACATTACTGGCATGATGGGAGAAAGATAGAAACAGGAAAAATTGAAAGTCAATTATGAGAATGCTAACGATTGTTCAAGGAAATTGTGAGGATCTCAACCAAAGCACAGGGGTATGGGGAAAGAGAAGAGTCTGAGAGGAATTTGAGACCAATGTAGACATGGGAACTGGGAGCACCTCTCAACTCTTCTTTCAGTTCATCAATCTATTTGATTGTCATGTCTCCCATTACCGGGTGGGTGATGATGTTATTCATAGAGATAGGGACTACAGGGAAGGCAAAGCTTTGCAGGAGATGGTGAATTCATTTTAGAGATGTTATTTTGCTCTTTAAGACAGCTGTTGGTAAGTCTGGAGATATGAGATTTACCCATTTAAAAGCATGATGCAGTCACTGAGGCTGAAAGGTGAAACACAGTTTGAATACAGGGACAAAGAATCTGTGGCAGGGAGTGCATGGCAGTGCCAGGGAAATGGAAAAATGATGATGGAGTCATGAGGGCAGGTGGAAGACCAGTAGAGAATGGTGACCTATGAAATGAGTAGAGGATGGGTTCCAGAACAGATAATGAACAGAGGCAAATTATTTGATGAGCATAAAGAGAAGATGCACTGATTAAGTACATTGGGCCTTGATTTGGGAGTTGGAAAAAAGATTGTAACCGTCATTGAAAACTGGCAAGATGAAATATATGTCAGGCAATAATTCACTTTACCACTTTGGACTGAAGGAGAGGTTAGTTTGGATGGTTGTTGGGGGACAGGAGAAGGAGTTACATCCAATGTGTGTGTGGGTTATCTTTAAATAGGGGAGGAAGACCCTTTTTCTCTCAGATGGGGAGAAGGGAGGAGGTAAGAATGGTGCTTTCATTAAGCACATCTAGAGCTAGGAATAGTAAGGAAGTCTGTGCCTGAGAGCTACCATTTTCTGGGTGAGTCAAAGATGAAGTTAGGGGAGGAGATTAGTCATAGTTGAATTTAATTGTGCACTTTTTGCAGTGGGCTCTGTGCTGTATACTTCATACAGGTGACCCTTGAACTGTGAGGGGATTAGGGGCACCCACTCCTCATTTAGTTGAAATCCACGTAACTTATGACTCCCCCAAAACTTAAACTCCTTATACCCCTCTGTTGACTGGGAGCCATACTCATAACATAAAGTTGATTAACACATATTTTGTTATGTTACATGTAGTATATACTGTATTTGTACAATAAAGTAAATTAGAGAAGAAAATGTGATTAAGAAAACCGTAAGGAAAATAACATATATTTAGTATTCATTAAGTGGAAGTGAATTACCATTAAGATCTTCATTCTTATCTTCACATTGAGTAGTCTGAGGGAAGGGGATGAAAGAGTTAGAGGAGGAGTAGTCGCTTTTGCTGTCTTAAAGATGGCCAAGGCTGAAGGAAACCCATGTATAAGCAGATCCTACAAGTTCAAACCCATTTGTTCAAGGGTTAACTATATATGTTACTCCATTTGGTTTTCACCCTGCACTCCCCTTTCCCTCACCATGATTTGCATTATCATAATACCCATTTTAGAGATGAAGAAATGGTTTCAGAGAAATGTATATTTTACCTGAAGTCACATACTTAAGTGTTGGATCTAGGTTTTGGACTCACTAAGTCTGATTCCATTATAATTAATTCTTAACCAAAGGATTGAGAAGAGAATATGAAGTAGAAAGGTAAAATTTGATGCAGCTTCTATGGAGAAAGTCAATAATGGCTTGTAGATATCCGTGGTAAAGGTAAAGGAAGAATTGCTAACTTCAAGAATTCCAAATTTGGTCTCTTTTCCATCCCTCAATAAAAGTGTCTTGAAAATCAGGTTAACTGGTACTGGTAAGATAGAAGCTTATAATTATTACTGTTTCTGTACAGCACTGAGGCATAACCTGTTATTATTGTGTTGTATTAATAAATGTTGTAGACTTTATAAGCTTTAGCTGAGCACTGTAACCCATCTGACCAAATAAGATTGGATTTTGGTAGAAAACCAGAAAGACACCATTTGTTTATCATACCCTGGAGCCAGAATCCCAAAGAGAGTAGAGAAGTACTGTGTATAGACCAATAGCATTTTTGCAGCCTAAAATCTGTTATTGGTAATTTTTACTGTGAGATTTCTAGGTAGCTTGTGCTCTGATCTTTGGTTTTATGTTAAAGAAAATTATTATTTATTTACATTTATTGGTCAAGCTTTTTATAACTTAATTGTATTCCAACTCATTGCATGTATATCAACATAAAAGTGAATGAATTATCTTAAATATGGGCACTTGTTTCCATAGCTTGAAAGGGCTTACAGCAAAAGGGTCTTCTGATTTGACATTTTTCTCTGCTTCAGCTCCTTTGTTTTTCTTTTCCCTTCACTCATTCAGCACATTGATTGAGCACCTACTTGTACGCTAAATTCTTAAGTTACAGTGGTAAGACAAAGCTTATACTTGAGTGAGATAGTCTACAAACAAATAAACATGTCAAATTGTGAAGTACTGTGAGTTAGAAAGAAAGCAGTGTAAAGAACTGAATGTGAGAGTGGTACTTCTGTACATAGTGTCATCAGAGAAAGTCTCTTGAGGGAGTGTCACCAGAGGCAGAGGGAACAACAGGGACAGTGTCCTAGGGTAGGGTCATAGTGGACATGATATAAGAACAGGAAGAAGGCCAGTGTGAATGGAGGTGAGTGAGTTAATGGAGGGGGCCAGCACCACCTTAATTGAACACCTTGTAGGCCGTGCTAAAAACTTCGTATAGTTGGAGTTTATTTGTTCATATACTTAATCTAGATCTAATGAAGTTATTAAAGTGACAGTGTTTATATCAGTAGATTTGGCAGTTTTTATATTGATAGTATTGTATTTTACTTTATAGGATGGAACAAAATTCATCTGTATTGGGGCTCTGTATTCTGAACTTTTGGCTGTCAGCAGTAAAGGAGAACTTTATCAGTGGAAATGGAGTGAATCTGAGCCTTACAGAAATGCCCAGGTATTTTATTTTATGAAGTCTTACATTAAATAGCTCTACATATCAACAAATAAAATAGTAATCATTTTTCTTATGCTTTCAAAGAATCCTTCATTACATCATCCACGAGCAACATTTTTGGGGTTAACCAATGAAAAGATAGTCCTCCTGTCTGCAAATAGCATAAGAGCAACTGTAGCTACAGAAAATAACAAGGTATGAAACTCTTTGCATTGATAAACATTTCATGCTTTAATTCTCGCTTTTTTTTAAGTTTTTTTTTTTTTTTTTGGCTCCTTTTCCATCTTTTCATTTTCTCTCTTTCTGTCTTAACATAAATACAAAGTATCTCAAGCCTTAATAATCTAATGGTATATTTTTGTTGGCTAGTTTATACTCTGTAAAAATAGCTTTCTGCTTTAAGGAGAGGCAAAAATATTCAAGAAAATTGCTAAGAAAAGATGTTGAGAAGCTAGGAAATACAGATTGAGAAAGTACGAATATTGTGCCTCAAATTATCAGTTTGGCTTTAAAATGACTAAAATTTTTTTTGATGGCAGGGGCAGTTATTTTTGTATTTTTGAGACAGGGTCTTGCTTTGTTGACCAGGCGGAAGTGCAGTGATGTGATTGTAGCTCACTGCAGCCTTGAACTCAAGCCTTCTGAGTAGCTAGTACTGTAGGCACACACCACCATGCCCGGCTGATTTTTAAAACTTTTTCGTAGAGGTGGAGTCTCACTGTGTTGCTCAGGCTAGTCTCAAACTCCTGGCCCCAAGTGATCCTCCCTCATTTGCCTGCCAAAGTGCTGGGATTACTGGCTTGACACCTGGCCTAAAGTCACTAAATTCTTTAAAAAATTGTTGGAGCAAGTGTTGACTCCTAACCTTATAGATGGCCTAACTCATTTCAGTAACTGCTGTTTTGATTTGTGTGAAGGTGTTTTAGTTTATAGTTTTACTAAGAACCTCTCCGAATTACTTATTTTTACAGCATTTAACTCAAAACATTTTAGAACTCCAAAGTATGTATATCTTGCCTTAGTTGTTACCACAATCTTTTTGAAAAGATGGCTTGATTTTATTTAAAGTTGTAATATTTTATTCTTTAGGTTGCTACATGGGTGGATGAAACTTTAAGTTCTGTGGCTTCTAAATTAGAGCACACTGCACAGACATACTCTGAACTTCAAGGAGAACGGATAGTTTCTTTACATTGCTGTGCCCTTTATACCTGCGCTCAGCTGGAGAACAATTTATATTGGTGGTGAGTCTATAGGGAGGAGGAATTTATCAGTGAATGCTTGTGTATGTATAGAGAGGTGCTTTGAGTAATGGAATACCAACATGAGAAAGTCAATTAAAAGATAATGCCTTATGGAAGGGAAATTTGACTTTCAAACAAAGTAACATTTTGAAAAACTTGTACAGAGTTAAATTTATAAAAGTAATACTTAGTGAATATAATTAATAAATGTTATAAAAGTAGAAACAAAAGTCATTTAGAATCCTACCACCCAAAGATAACTACTGTTAACATTTGGGAATTTTATATCTTTTTTCCTCTACCTAAACATGTACTTTGCTTTTACATATTTGAAAGTATAGGTTATAGAGTGTTTTCTTCATTTCATTGTATGAATATTCTCTGTCTTATTTAATTATAGCTTTACTGTTAGAAGATGACCTTACATTTTTTCTTTGTTGTGTTTTAAGGTGTTAACAACAAATTTGCATTTTGGAAATAATATACAGGGGAGTTTCCTAATGAAATATAATTATTTGGAAGAAAACATATCAATTAGGGCCAGGCACAGTGGCTTACATGTGTAATCCCAGCACTTTGGAAGGCCAAGGCCAAAGGATCCCTTGAGCCCCGGGAGTTTGAGACCAGCCTGGGCAATATAGTGAGACCTAGTCTCTACAGAAAATACATAAAATTAACTGGGTATGGTGGTGGGCACCCGTAGTCCCAGTTAGCAGGAGGATCTCTTGACCCCAGGAAGTAGAGCTGAGATCAGCCACCTGCTCTCTAGCCTAGGCAGCAGAGCAAGGCCCTGTCGCAAAAAGAAAAAAAAAAATCAATTGATGAATTTTCCATAAAATTTAATTATAAAGGTTTAATAAAAGCAGATCCAGTTAAATTAATAATTAAGATGAAGTTGTACATGCTAATACTTTTCTGAGGTGAAAATACTGGAGAAATACCAGAAATGCTTAACTGTTAATATGTTTAATTTCAGATTTATTTAATGAACTGCTTTACTGCTTATTTGATGAATTTTTTTTGTTTTCAGGGGTGTAGTACCTTTTAGTCAAAGGAAGAAAATGTTAGAGAAAGCTAGAGCAAAAAAT
Source organism: Cheracebus regulus (assembly GCA_963574635.1). Lineage (NCBI taxonomy): Eukaryota > Metazoa > Chordata > Mammalia > Primates > Pitheciidae > Cheracebus > Cheracebus regulus. The sequence continues at coordinate 67,421 of CAUYQU010072740.1, read as the reverse complement.
AAAAAGCCTAAATCCAGTGCTGGTATTTCTTCAATGCCGAACATCACTGTTGGTACCCAGGTAAGTGATTAGAATTAATCCTATCTTGGCTGGGCATGGTGGCTCCCACCTGTAACCGTAGCACTTTAGAAGGTTGAGGTAGGTGGATTGCCTGAGGTCAGGCATTCGAGACCAGCCTGGGCAACACATTGAAACCCCATCTCTACTAAAATACAAAAAATTAGCTGGGAGTTGCGGTGTGCACCTGTAGTCCCACCTACTCGGGAGGCTGAGGCAGGAGAATCCCTTGAACCCAGGATGGGGAGGTTGCAGTGAGCTGAGATTGCACCACTGTACTATAGCCTGGGTGACAGGGCAAGACTCTGTCTCCAAAAAGGAAAGAAAGAGTTAAGCCTGTTTTAAGGGGACCTCGATTCTCTTCAGAATCACTTTCTTCCCTTGTGAGCAATTTTACAGATGAGCATCATTTGAAGACTTGGTTTCCAGTAATATGTATGTGTCACATCATTTTTTCTTCATTCAGTAGTTGAGTAATACTGTATAGATTGTGGCCTAGCGTCAGTAGGTTTCCCTATGGGGCAAGGTTCTTTGGGATTTTTTTTTTTTTTTTTGAGGTGGAGTCTTGCTCTGTCTCTCAGGCTGTAGTGCAGTGGCGCAATCTCAGCTCACTGCAACCTCTATCTACCTCCTGAGTTCAAGTGATTCTCCTACCTCAGCCTCCCGAGTAGCTGGGATTACAGATGTGTGCCACCACACCCAGGTAATGTTTCTATTGTTAGTAGAGACGGGGCTTACCACGTTGGCCAGGCTGGTCTTGAACTCCTGACCTTAGGTGATCCACCCACCTCAGCCTCCTAAAGTGCTATGATTACAGGTGTAAGCCACCACTCCCTGCTAGTTCCCTGGTTTTAAGGATCACTTGGTACTTTTAAATGTAGAATCTAGAACCTCTTACCTGAAATGTTTAAGTTTGTTTGGTGGTAGGACCAGGCACTGTTGTGTTTAACAAACATTCCGGGTGATTCTTAAGGACTAAACAGTTGGAAAGATACTGCTCTATGGGGATATTGTCAGCATGAGGCAGGCAGCTTTGTCAAATCCCCATTTCTACCACTTTCTGGTTTTTTACTCTGACATGATTTTAGGCTTCTATAGGTACTGTTTTCTGGAAGCTGATATTCTTAAAATGTCAGTGGTTCTCTAAGTATAGTCCCCATATGCCTGTCTTCTCCTCAGCCCTTTCAGGGAATCTGAAAATTTCCTTTCTTTTTCTATTACATATTTGTGTCAGGCTGAATTAGCTTCCTATATGCTTTTGTCAGAATAAGGTATCAACAGATTGAATGCAGAAGCAGATGTGAGAATACAGCTGTCTTCTGTTAAGTCTGACATTAAGAGATTTGCTAAAATGTAAATGATGTTATTTTTCTCACGCTGGTTTTTTTTTTTTTTTTTTTGAAAATCTATTTTTCATGAAATTGTTCATATGAACATGGGGTTTTATTACTGTTAAATATTTAAAACTCTCAATTTCAAATAATATGCTTGATTTACTCAGTTTTAATTTACTAATTATTAAAACTAGGTATGATCCATGTAAACGTAAGGTTTTTGGGATATGCAGTAATTTTTTTTTTTTTCTTGAAAGAAAATTTGTATTGTTTTAATTATTTTTATGTACAGAAAACTCAACAGTGTACATTTAACCCAATTTAGTGGCACGTTCTTTAGCCTTTGCCTTTTCGAGCTTGGCAATGTGAGCCACAGACTTGGGACCCAGGACATTGCCTCCCCAGTAACGGCGGATCTCATCATATCTGTCGTTGTAATTGGTCCCGATAACTTCCACCAGCTTAGCCAAAGCGCCTTTGTCTTCCTGTGTGAAGGCGACAGTGGTGCAGGTCTTCCTGTGGACTAGACGTCCCAGTCTTGCCTTCCCTTGATAATGCAGTAAGGGACTCCCATTTTGCACGGGGCAGGCAAGAAGACAACCAGCTCAATGGGATCCACGTCGTGTGCAATCACCACCAGCTGAGCTTTCTTGTTCTCCACCAAGGAGTGACAGTGTTAACTCCTGCTTGAAGGACAGGTGGTCTCTTAGTGGGGACGTCTCCTTTGCCAGCAGCTTTCTTCTTGGCCTGGGCCAACAGCCTCTGCTTCTTCTCTTGCTTTGACTCTGGTCTATACTTGTGGGCCAGCTTAAGTGGCTGAGTAGCTGTTGGGCAGTCCAGGGCCTGGGTGAACTGGTTAATTGCAGGAGGCACTTCCAGCCGCTTATAGAGGATGGCTCTCTGCCGCTGCAACCTGATCTAGTGGGGCCATTTCACAAAGCGGGTGAGGTCTCTTTTGGGCTGGATGTCCTGTCCAGTGCCAAAATTCTCAGGCCTTTTCTCAAACGGGATTCACCACTTTCTTGGCCTCCTGCTTCTTCACGACAGCAGGGGCTGGAGCCACCTTCTTCCCCTTGGCTTTCTTTCCTTTCATGCTTGGGCAGTGGGAGGAGAAGGGGATATGAGTAATTCTTAATATTGAAACAAGGGTCCCAGCGCAGTGGCTCACTCCTGTCATCCCAGCACTTTGGGAGGCCAAGGTGGGTGGATCACTTGAGGTCAGGAGTTCAAGACCAGCCTGGCCAACATGGCGAAACCTACTCTCTCCTAAAAATACAAAAATTAGCCAGGTGTGGTGGCACATGCCTGTGGTCTCAGCTACTCGGGAGGCTAAGGCAGGAGAATCACTTTAACCCAGGAGGCAGAGGTTGCAGTGGGCTGTGACATTGCATTCCAGCTTGGGCGACAGAGACAACTCTTATCTCACAAAAAAAAAAAAAAAGTGAAAAAAGACCTTGAGATGAAATAGTCTGAGAGCTGTTTTTATACTTCTAATTCATTACATTGTGGTTGAGGTTTATCTTCTGGGTAAAACTTAATGCTTATATTCATTTTAGCAAATGCTGTTAATGAATGTTTAAAAACTTAATACTCTTTAAAACAGACAAAATGATGGTTTTAAATTATAGAATGTGGTGTTAATTTCTTCATCTGACACTTTGAATTCAGGTTTTTTTCTCATTACAAGTTAGTAAAATGTACCAGTTTATTCTCTTTCTTCATGATGCCTTTTTTGGGGTCTTACTCATGGTTTTCTTCTGCCTGTTGGCCTTCCAATCAAAACATTTTTAGCGATTACCCACTATTTTGAGCATTACTGATCAGCCTTGTATTAGTTTCTTTGGACAGGGTCTGCTCCTTTTTTCTCCCCCTGCTCCCACCTCTTTCTCATCCTGCTACTCATGTACTAGCAGGATGTTGCAGCAGCTGCCATATCGGCAGGTAGGATGACATTACTGTAGGCAGGGAGAGCAGAAAAAATACTTTAAAGATGCACTGAAGAAAAGCTTAAAATAAAAGTTTGGCACTGAATTGCTGAAAGAGAGCATATTAAAATACCTTGGTGTAGAACCAAGTTTGTGTTTTAAACCTATAAAATACTGGAGGTTGAGGGCAGTTACAGATGCAGAACAAGGAAAATATTCATGTCTTGACATCAAAAAGAACTGTTGGTATTCAGCTGTATCTGCATTTATAGGTCATCTTAAGAACTACTCATTTTATGCCACAAAGTTACAGTTAATGATACTATTCTTTGATAGAACTATACCTCTAAGCCAGTGTTTCCAGTTCCTGCACTTCTCAGATGTACCACCATCATCTTTTGTTTCTGACATTTAATTATAAGCCACATAATTTAATTAATTACATTTCATTATGTGAAAATTATGATGTTGATATACATGTCTGGTCATCTGTCACATAGTAAGAGGGTATTGGAGACATCAAAAGATATCTCCAGAAATTATGTTCCTAAGATGGAGCTATTGTTGGTAGGTTTGACAGTGCCGTCTTGAAGGCCATTGGTTTTCAGAGTATGACCTGAGGTTAGTCTGGTAGTGAGAAGTGTTTTTTTTTTCCTCTCCATAGGTTATTTACTCCTGAACTCAGTCAAACTTCTAACTCTAATGTCTATATATTCTTTTTTAATTTAAAAGAAAAATTATCTATGAAACCTTCTGGCCAGTAGGAAACAATAGTCTTCTGGGAGAAAGAAACATCTAAAGAGATCAAGTTATAGAGCCTATCATGAATTAAGGAAAAAAGTTATTCCAAATTATAGGAAACACAAGAAGTATTGTTGTTTTATTAGCACCTTTTAGTTTCTTCTCTGCTATTTCTGCTCTGCTTTTTTTTTTTTGAGATGAAGTCTCACTCTGTCACCAGGTTGGAGTGCAGTAGCGTGATCTCGGCTCACTGCAAACTCTGCCTCTCGAGTTGAGGTGATCCTTCTGCCTCAGCTTCAGTTGTTGGGACTACAGGCGCATGCCGTGATGCCTGGCATATTCTTTTTATTTGTGGTAGAGACGGGGTTCACCATGTTGGCCAGAATGGTCTCAATCTCTTGACCTTGTGATCTGCCTGCCTCAGCCTCCCAAAGTGTTGGGATTACAGGTGTGAGCCACTGTGCCTGGCCTGTTCTGTTTTTTTAATAGCAGAATGGTTGGGATACTTGCTGTATGAAAATTTAAGGTTAATGCTAAATTTTTAACAAACATGTTGAAATTATTCCTGTTCCCTAATATTAGAAAAACATTTTCTTAAGACCTTTAAGGTGATGCTTTTTTGGTCTTATTGATTGTGTAAGATTATATTGTGAAACCTAGGAAGCCCAGTACTTTTGTGCATCGTATTTCATCCATTTGAAATAAATATTACATATTTTTAAAAGTTATGTCATCTTGATGGCAGTTTTCTTTTGTTTTCTAGGTATGCTTGAGAAATAATCCTCTTTATCATGCTGGAGCAGTTGCATTTTCAATTAGTGCTGGGATTCCTAAAGTTGGTGTCTTAATGGAGTCAGTTTGGAATATGAATGACAGCTGTAGATTTCAACTTAGATCTCCTGAAAGCTTGAAAAACATGGAAAAAGCTAGCAAAACTACTGAAGCTAAGTAAGTACTATACCTTAACTAATCTTGCTTTTATACCAGTTCCTTGTTTGCTCTGCATATGAATGGGAATAATCAAAGAAGACTTAGAGGTGTATAGTGAAGTTGTAAACTCCTAACATGATAGGGTCTTGTTAAGATTCCTAGGAAATTTGAAAGGAATTGCCAAATTTTACTGTTTGTAACATGGCTAATATTTTTATATTAATGGTTGATTTTGATGGCCAGATGACAATGTAGTGTTCTCTTTTGATGTCCTTAAGATTGTATCCTTTGCAGGTGTTTTTGTGGCAGTAATAATATGTTTCAGCCTTACTATTAAGCCGATATTCTCTTCTCTCCTTGTGTAATCACCTTAACTTCTACCTAACATCCTGCCTACATCTTGATTATTGAAAAGAGTTTACAGGTTAATGTACTGGAGAGGGAAATATCTGTAAAGAATTTGTGAACGTTTTTTGGGTTGAAGGAATATCTGAATAGAAACACCACTGAGATTTGTATAGCCCCACATTCTGGGGTTGGCTTATTGTTTGGAGTTGTGGTACAGAGATCTTAACACCTGTGCTTGTAGAAAAATCTACATCTTTAAAAATAATGATTTGTACTATAATTTGGTTGTTTGGTACATGAACTTTAAAACTTTAGTAAAATTTTTAAATAACTGTTTTTTGTAGTCTTATAAAAATAGGCGACCAGTATAGATATGTAGAATTGTAGTGATATCATGTTCCAGAAATAACATTTAAAACGTCGATGTTTTTTTTTTTTCCCTAAATGTATTCAGGCTTTGAAAAATGATAGGGATTTCACTGTACATAGAGATATTTAAAGTTCTAAAATTTTTTGGTTTACTTTCCACTTAGATGTTATGACTATAAATTTAATAAGTTTACTGCTGTTATTCCTCTCAGTGTTAAAAGTGCAAACTTAAATGTAGAAACAGTGATTACTGTTAAATGTAATTTTTAACAAACCATAGCTATTGAACTTCATACCTAATTAAGGTTTTGCTTTCAGTTTTAGTGTTCTCTGTCTTGTTTTTTTAAAAAAAGATTTATAGATTTTTCTCCTAATTACATTGAATTTTGTACTAAAAAGTAACAAAACATTTTCCTTATGAACTTTATAAAGAACATTTGAAATAATTTTGATGTGTACAAATATAAACAAGATTAGAATATGCTATTTAAAGCCTGTGATTTATGAACTTTTAAAAGATCTTCCTTGAAAGCAGCCATTTCTATTAGCAAAAGAGCTAAGTGAAATTAAATGTTAAGAACATAGTCATTTTCATGTCAGTAATGCCCTTGTTTGCTAGTCATTGAAATGCATTCACTTTAAAGGTATGCAGTGATTTGTCAGTATTGGCTTCTCCCCACTGTCACAGGATTTGTAGAGCAGCCAGGAGTATTCACTGTGTGCTTATACTGAGCACTCTTGTTAAGATGCCAGTGAAAATCATACCGGGTTTCTTTTGGATTATTTCTAAACTCAGCTAAAATTTATGGTGAGAGTAATAAGAAACAAGAGGGTTAAGATGATAGTCCAGATTATAACAAGTATATAAATAACAGATTTGTGAGTAATCAGTGACTTTTCTGATTAAAAACTTGTATCTGCCTTTAATGAATACAAATATTTATTATGTTTTTACTATCTGTAGAATGCTGTTTAGTTGCTGTAGTTACTTTCTTAAACAGAGTATTAACTCATTAAAGAGGGCTAATTTTTTAATCTTGTCATTGGATAGTTTAAGAATAAATTTTTATAAATCATTGTGAGTAGTGTTTCTTCTTTGAATTCTAAGAAATTAATGGTCTAATAGGATTTTACTTACTTGCCTTTACCATTTTTTTTTTTCAGTTAAATTGCCATACCCAAATCTTAGCAGTGTGGAACTTGTTTGCTCAAAAGGCTTTGATAAAGCTGTGTTGATAAATTAAGTGTAAATGTTGTTGTTATTTCTAGATAAAGCTTATCTGAATTATTGTCTCAAGTTGTTGACAGCCTTTATATTTTCCTTCCCATATTAAACCACTGTTTGAAAGCATACATTGGTGTACCTTTTTTCCTTGAGTCTTAAAAACACACAGTGAAAAAAAATTAATATACACAGTTTAAAGTTTTTAATATTCATTCTCTTGTAAGAAAAAATCTTGTCTAAAAAAATACTAGTTTTTGTTATTTCATTTCCCTAATTATAAGGAGAATCTTATTTCTTATCTCAGGCCTGAAAGTAAGCAGGAGCCAGTGAAAACAGAAATGGGTCCTCCACCGTCTCCAGCATCCACATGTAGTGATGCATCCTCAATTGCCAGCAGTGCATCGATGCCATATAGTAAGTTTTATTTGTTGTACGCATTGGTCAAAAATAAGGTTTCAGGCAGACAACTGTGTTTAGTTTGTTTCTGATTTAAGACAACTCATATCATTTTTTACATCTTTTTGTATAATTTATATTTCTATTTCTGTGATTTCTTTGCATAACTTTCTTTGAATAGAAAGATGGCATTTACAGTGTTGACTGTTTCCGTTGTTTCTGAGAATTAGAGTTTTATAAAAAAAATGAGAAATTCATTATAGTAATGGAAATAATTGCCACTAGCTAGTCTGTCTACTCACTTTTGTTGAGACTCTTATTATTGTAAATTGGTTATGTCTTGGTCACAACTTTTGCTGAAAATCTGTAGAATTTATAAACCTAGACTTACTACCACATCATGGATAGAAAGAATTTTTCTACAAGTTCCTTAAAATAAATTTTATGGTATAAACTTTAATGGTTATGTGATAGTTTTAACAACATTCTGGCAGATCTTCCTTTTTAAACTCCGGTCAGATAACCGTAATTTTGAGAGTACAAAATACATTTTACCCTATTTCTTTTCACTTATTTATAATAGTGTTAATACAATTAAACATGAATGGTTATAGCTGTTCTTCACTGTGAATTTATTTGAAGTACAGATTGATCAGAAAATTCCATAAAGAAGTAGCTTAGAAAGTTTTTGAGAAACTTCACTTATGTATCCCTTTAAAGGTAATCTTTCTTATAAATTTAGATGAAATCTATAAAGTCTCTTTTACATTTTCTTTTTGGTACTTACCATTTTGTTGTTGTCTAAGAACGACGACGGTCAACCCCTGCACCAAAAGAAGAGGAAAAGGTGAATGAAGAGCAGTGGTCTCTTCGGGAAGTGGTTTTTGTGGAAGATGTCAAGAATGTTCCTGTTGGCAAGGTTTGTTCAAAATAGCTAAGAATTAATTACTAACAGGACTGTATTGATGTTATCCAAGGATTTGTGGTTCATATCTGAGTCCTTTCTTCAGGGCTGTTTTATCTACCATCTTCAGTGGTATCTTTAGTTGCACCCCTGCATCTGATGCAGGTCTGTCTTTGTCCCTGACACATGAAGAGGTTATGCCTCTCCTTGAGCATTTATGATGATATGTTGCTTTTTTAAAAAATATATTATTTGGGAATAATTTTAGATTTGTAGAAAAGTTGCACAGAGATACATTACTTTTTGATACAGCCCATTCTTTGGATTTGTTAGACAGTTCTAATTGAGGTCATCTTCCATTACATTTAAAATTCTTCCATAGTACTGAAAAATCTTACTACAAATCACCTTCCACTTTTTCTCTCCTCCCTGAAGAAAGTTTTGCCTTCTATGAATCCACGAGTTTGAATGCCATTAATTTCACTCTTCTACTGACACATATTTAAAATGTACCTACAGTTGCAGAATATCTGCAAAGTAAAGATTTTTGTGATTACTCAGTAGTTTCTGAAATGTGATAGTCTTTCATTTATACTTAAAAAGAAAGAGCAGATATACCAGGTTCTGCAGCTTACAAAGGTCTTTCTCATATACTGTTTCATTTGATTCCCAAAATAGACCTGTAGTTTATGGATAGGTGTTTTTTTCTAAGAATAAGATACTGCCTTAAAATCAAAAGCGTCAAGTAGCAGAAGTGGGACCCAAATTTGTCCTGGTTTTAAATTCTTTGCTTGTCTTTCTGTGTATTACTGACCCTGTCCCTGTGTTGACCATGTAGTAGCCACTAGCTGTATATGTGGCTATTTAAATTTGTTAAAATTAAATAACTTTAAAAAGTCAGCTCTTTAGTCACATTAGCTTCATTTCAAGTGCTCAGTAGCCACTTATGGCTAATGGTTGCCATATTGGACACTGCCAGTATAGCATGTTGCCATTGTCAAGAAAGTTCTATCAGACAGAAAGCTGCTTTAATATAATTAAGAGAGGAAGGAGATGGGAAGATTTCATGGGCTATATGCTTAAGTTTTTCAGTTGATTGCTGAAAACATTTGCAGACTGTAATCACTGGCTTTGTGGGTCAGTTTTCTCTAATAAATGAGTCTTGGATATAGGCTCACCAACAGCAAAGCTTTGGTGATCTATCTAGGTTAATTTTTATAACTTGGTGATCATTAAAGAAACATACAAAGAATTGGATTCCTTTAATGTTAAATAAGTTGAGTGAATAGAATTTGCCTGTTGATTTTATATAAGCTAATGTTAATGTTCATTGAATTTGCCTGTATTTCCAGGTGCTAAAAGTGGATGGTGCCTATGTTGCTGTAAAATTCCCAGGAACATCCAGTAATACAAATTGTCAGAGCAGCTCTGGTCCAGATGCTGACCCTTCTTCTCTCCTGCAGGACTGTAGGTTACTTAGAATTGATGAACTGCAGGTAAGTGTAGAGAAGTCATTCAGCAGGTGAATATTGGGACAGACTCCTTGAGTTTATTATGGAGTTTTGAAAAGCAAAATTCCTTTTGTGTCATGCAGGTTGTCAAAACTGGTGGAACACCAAAGGTTCCGGACTGTTTCCAAAGGACTCCTAAAAAGCTTTGTATACCTGAAAAAACAGAAATATTAGCGGTGAATGTAGACTCCAAAGGTAAATTTTGTAACTTTTTTAGCTGGCATATTGTATATTTCATTAATACTTGTTCAGGAAATGGGAATATGAGAAAATAATTAAAGACTTTGGCATTTTTTGGTTCCCTATCTGTAACATTATGGAATGGCATGTATATGTTTGACTTGACTTAAAAGTGTGGCCAGAGAAGTTAACTTTTAAAATATGATAGATGTTTATTAGAGATAAGATGTATAACATTTTTTCTTCTCATTTATGTGCTTCTGAAGGTGTTCATGCTGTTCTGAAGACTGGAAATTGGGTCCGTTACTGTATCTTTGATCTTGCTACAGGAAAAGCAGAACAGGAAAATAATTTTCCTACAAGCAGCATTGCTTTCCTTGGTCAGAATGAGAGGAATGTAGCCATTTTCACTGCTGGACAGGTAGAGGCTCATTTTTGCTTTTGAAAAGTGATGACAACACTGGCATTTCTGTGAAGTTAGGGGTTCTGGCTCTGGTTAGCTTGATAGTAAATTATTCAGAAGTTTAGAATATTCAGCACATTTTAATATGAGGTTTCTTATTTGATTATTATTACTAAAATCTAATTTGGAAACAAATATGCCTTTCGTAAAAATGGGATACATTTTTTTGATTAGGAGTCAAACTTTACCATTTTCCCATTATTACAGGAATCTCCCATTATTCTTCGAGATGGAAATGGTACTATCTACCCAATGGCCAAAGACTGCATGGGAGGAATAAGGGATCCTGATTGGCTTGATCTTCCACCTATTAGTAGTCTTGGAATGGGTGTGCATTCTTTAATAAATCTTCCTGCCAATTCAACAATCAAAAAGAAAGCTGCTATTATCATCATGGCTGTAGAGGTAATTTGAGTTTTGAAACTACTGGGCATTTTAATTCAGAAAACACCACTAAGTAATCTTGAATAGATCTTGCAAAAATCTTGAATAGATCATTCCTTGCCCCTTTCCTCCCTAAAAGAGCTAATAGTGTATTAGGACAACATAGACAAGTAAATCAGTGATTATGGTATAATTGAAGTGTTTGAGCAAGGTGTGCACATGTTGTAGGAGCACAAAGGGGAGAGATAAAAATCATACTGTGACTGTACAGAAGACCTCCTTAAAGAAGTGATATCCAGACGGATCAAATAGGGGTCCCCTAGACACAAGGATGGAGTTGGGAGGTGTCATCCCAGGAAACAGGAGCAACCTTTGTGAATCTTATTAATAGTTGGGAGAAAGTCTTTCTTTTGATATGACCAGAATTCTGGTAGGTGTCCTATGGGTCAGTGAGTAGCAACTGAAAAGGCTGGAGACAAAGCACTAAGGTGTTTGTGTGCTCACCTAATGTCACCTAAACTTTAGCCTGAAAGCTAGGAGGAGGAGGATTATAAGTCAGTGAATGACATGCTTCTGATTTTTTAAAAAAGATTAGCAGTGGCTGGTGGGTGTTTAGAGAGCAGTTGATAGAGATCAGAAGTTTAGAGACCAGATAAAAAGGTTAATGTAGGCTGGGCATGGTGGCTCACACCTGTAATCCCAGCACTTTGGGAGGCGGAGGCAGGCAGATCACCTAACGAGACCAGCCTGGCCAACATGGTGAAGCCCCATCTCTACTAAAAATACAAAACTTAGCCGGGCGTGGTGGCACATGCCAGTAATCCCAGCTACTCAGGAGGCTGAGGCAGGAGAATCACTTGAACCTGGGAGGCAGAGGTTGCAGTGAGCTGATATTGCACCACTGCACTCCAGCCTGGGCAAACAGAGCATGACTCTGTCTCAAAATAGATAAATAAGTAAATAAATAATTAAGGCAATAATCCAGGTTAGAAACAAAGTAAACATCAACTTTTGGAAATGTGGGAGGAGGGGATGGATGTAAGAGATCTTAAGGAAATAGAAATTATAAAGCTTGGTAACTGGATTTTAGCAGCGAATGAAAAGGATAAAGCTTCTGATTTGGGCATGGTTGATGGTAGAGAGGAAATACAAGAGTGGGGAACAAATGGGATAAGGGAAAAGGATGAATTTAGTTTTTTTTTCTTTCTTTTTGTTTTTTTTTTTCGAGACAGTCTCGCTGTGTTGCCAGGTGCCTGGCTGGAGTGCAGTGGCGTGATCTTGGCTCACTGCAACCTACGCCTCTCAGGTTCAAGCAATTCACCTGCTTCAGCCTCCCGAGTAACTGGGACAACAGACGTGTGCCACCATGCCCAGCTAATTTTTATATTTTAGTAGAGACGGGGTTTCACTATGTTGGCCAGGTTGGTCTCTATCTCTTGACCTCGTGATCCACCCGCCTTGGCCTCCCAAAGTGCTGGGATTACAGGCGTGAGCCACCACGCCTGGCAGATGAATTTAGTTTGAAACGTGTTGTGGTTTGCTGTAGTTGAGTATTTGTTAGATGTGGAGACACTGCATTAGAAACTTTTGGAACAGTTTCAGTCGAGATTGACCTAATATCACTTAACATTTTAAAAGGATCGCTTAGGATGTGCTGTGAGAGTATTAGGGTGAATGTGAGTAAGTAGGAGTGCCAGTTAAGAGGCTATTATATTAATCCAGGTGGGAAATTAGTGACTTAGCCCAGAGGGTGGAGATATGAGTGAATTGTGACTAGATTCTAGATACATAGTCATGTGTTGCTTAATGACAGGGATACATTCTGAGAAATTGTTAGGTGATGTCATTGTTGTATAAACATCATAGAGTGTACTTACATGAACCTAGATAGTAAAGCCTATTGCTCTTAGGGCACAAACCTATATAATATATTTCTGTACTGGATACTGTAGGCATTCATAAAGCAGTGATAAGTATTTGTGTACATAAACATATCTAAACTTAGAAAAGGTACAGTAAAAATACAGTTTAAAGGATAAAAAGGTGTACCTGTATAGGGCATTTAGCACAAATGAAACTTAGAAGATTGGAAGTTGCTCTGGGTAAGTCAGTGAGTGAATTGTAAGTGAATGTGAAGGCTTATGCTATTATTGTACACTTCGGCTACGCTAAAATTATTTTTTAACCTTTTGTTTGTAGTAATAATTCACTTAAAACACGTACACAGTTGGGCACAGTGGATCGTACGTGTAATCTCAGCACTTTGGTAAGCAAAAGTGGGTGGATCATTTGAGGCCAGGAGTTCGAGGCCAGCCTGGGCAACACAGCAAAATCCTGTCTCTACAAAAAATTCAAAAATTAGCTGGACGTGGTTGCACCTGTAATCCCAGCTACTCAAGAGGCTCAGGCATGAGAATCACTCGAACCTGAGATGTGGAGGTGGAGGTTGCAGTGAGCTGAGATCGTGCCACTGCACTCTAGCCGGGTGACAGAGGGAGACCCTGTCTTAAAAAAAAAAAAAAAAAAAAAAAACAGACACATTGTGCAGCTATATAAAAAATACTTTCTTTATATCTTTTAAGATACTTTTTTTGGGGCAGATGTTTATTTTCTTTTTGAAATAAAAAACTTGTAGGCTCGGGAATACATGTGAAGTTTTACTGCAAAGTAAACTCATGCACAGGGTTTTTTGTACAGATTATTTCATCACCCAGGTATTAAGCACTTTTTTCTATTCTTAAAATTTATCTTTTTAAAAAATGTATAATTTACAATGCCTTCTGTAATGTCTCTTGAAGGACCTGCCTTAGGCTGTTTTAGTTAACTTAAAAAAAAAAAATAGAAGTACATTCTAAAATAACCAAAGAAAGTACAGTAAATATTTTAGAAACCAGTAACCTAGTTTTTTTAATCATTATCAGATTTTTATATGATTGGCAGTATGGTAGGTTTATTTATGCCAGCACTGCCACAAACACATGGATAATGTGTTGCAGTATGATTTAACGACAGCTACGATGTCACTAGGCAGTAGGAACTTTTCAGCTCCATTATGATCTTAGACCACAGTTGTATACCTGGTCCATCACTGACTGTAATGTTTTTTATGCAGCACACGACTGTACTAGATTTTTAAGGTAAAACTAATGGATTTTCTAGTGGCTAAATGTAGTATATCAAATAGATGAAGCAAGAGGGTGAAAGGTTTTGGAAAAATGAAGTTGTTGTTTATTGAGTTGAAGACTGTAGAGGTGAAGAAGATTCAATGAGAGTTTGGTTTTAGACATGTGAAGTTTAAGATGCCTCTTCTGATAGAGGTGAGTATGAAGACATTCTGGTAGATATGTTTCTACTGATAGAAGAAGTGAAGGTGAAGGTTCAGGAGTTTGGTTTTAGACAGGTGAAGATATCTGACAGACAAATTACTGAACCAAGAGGAGGTGGTTAGTTGAAAGTTAAATGTGTAAATCTGACCAAGAGTGAAAGGATCAAGCTGGAGAAATTTACTTTGGAGTTGTTTTTTAGAGGAATTATATTGAACGAGATTATGGAGGCTGTGAGGAGGAAAGGTCCAAGGACTGAGCCATGAGAATAGTCCCAGGATTTAAATTTCAGAATGATAAAGAGTAACCAGCATAGGAGATTGAGAAGGTACATCTGCAGGGTTGGAGGAAAGCTAGAATGAGTTGCATCCTGGAAGCCCAATGAAGAGCATGCATCAAGCAGGATGCAGGGATCAACTGTGTCAAATGATGCAATAGTCAGTGAAGTGAATACTGAATATTGACTGTTGGATTTGGCTCCATCTAGGTTGTTGTTGATAGCGGGGATGAAAGCATCATTAGAGTGAGCTTAGGAGAAAATGAGAGGTGAGAAACTGAAGATAAATACAACTTTTTGGAGCAGTTTTTCCATAAAGGATGGAAATGCAACTTAATATGGGAGCATATTCACCCTCCATTAGGTTGGAGGGGAGAAGTACTTTTTAGAACTGCATCTAAAATAGACTGAATCCGGGTGCTTATGAGCACTATCTGTAAGCTTTTATTTAGAGACCCAGACTCATTCTTAGTTTAGCTTTGCTTGTAACCTACTGCACTAGTGGTTTCAAACTATAAGGAGGTGATGATACAGAGGTAGTGGTGGTCTGAACTTGATATCTAGAAATAGCATTCATATCATTTTAGAATTCTTGATTGGTTACCAGCATTGAAAAATCACAGGATTTATATATAAAATCCAGATTTTCAGTTGCTCTCAAAAAATTAGAAGATCTGTTGTAATTGGGCCTCATAATCTACATCCCAAAAACACTAGTCTGGACTTTCCAATTCATTGCAGTCCTCACTACTTAGAGTTTGTTGCTCCGAGTCCTAGTGATGTCATTTAATATACAGCTTCTGTTATCTTTTTTACACACAGCCTCCCTCCCTCATTTATATTACTTCAAGTGTAGGCATTTGATTCTGTGATCTCTTTGTCAGCATCTGACAGGTAGAGTCATCGTCCTGCAGGTAGGGATAAGGTGTGACATCATTAGTCTTTGCACCTCAGTGACTAGCGCCTACCACCCAGTGGACCCACAAGAAATTTATTAGTGAACTCTGACAGTGTGGCAATTCCTCAAGGATCTAGAACTAGAAATACCATTTGACCCAGCAGTCCCATTACTGGGTATTTACTCAAAGGATTATAAAACATTCTGTTATAAGGACAGTGGACACATATTTATTGTGGCATTGTTCACAATACCAAAGACTTGGAACCAACCTAAGTGTCCATCAATGATAGACTGGATAAAGAAGATGTGACACATATACACCATGGAATACTATGAAGCCATAAAAAACGATGAGCTCATGTCCTTTACAGGGACATGGATGAAGCTGGAAACCATCATTCTCAGCAAACTGATATGAGAACAGAAAACCGAACACCATATGTTCTCACTCATAAGTGGGTATTGATCAATGCGAACACATGGACACAGGGAAGGGAACATCACACACCAGGGCCGGTTGGGGAGGCTGAGGGAGGGAGAGCAGGGTGTTGGGGGATTGGGGAGGGATAGCATTAGGAGAAATACTTAATGTAGGTGACCGGGGGGATGGATGCAGCAAACCACTATGGCACATATATACCTATGTGATAAGCCTGCATGATCTGCACATGTACGCCAGACCTTAAAGTATAATTTAAAAAAATAAGTGACAGATGTAATATACAGTGATGCAGAGTGAACTTTTCTGCTTGTAACACAACAAAGTACTACTGATACCCTCAGTGTGAGAGCCCATCTACTGCAGTCCCCACAGGTTGGAGATGAGAGTTTCATGTAGAGTAGCTGCTTCTAACTAAATAACTGGCTGTTGCTTGAAACTCTAGTGTATGTTACAGCAGTGTACACCAAAATATCTTGATTTTACTTGCCCTTTGGAAGTTCTCTGCTCTTTGTTCTTCAGGGAGACTTTGACATTTTCTCTCAACATATTATGTATGAATTTCCCTGTGTTTTGGCTAGTTTAGAATTAAGCTCCTCGTGAACTGGAGCTTGCTATTGATGAGGTTACTTCAGAGCCATCGTTAGTTCCACAAACAAAGTGGCCTATTTCACATGTGATTGGTACTGAAAATAGTTGTTTAGGTGTATTTTCTTGTGTGGCCATCTTGTCCACCCACTCTAAAGTTGGGGAGAGGGGAGAGTTTATTTTGACAGTTTTCCAGAAGGTGGCAAGTTGTTCAAATGCAGTTTTTTTTCCTTTATATTCCCACATGCTCTTTTCCCACCTGCTTTTTTCTAGTTACAGTTAAAATGAACAACTTGTTATATAAAACTAAAGCTTTATATTCAGTTCATTAAATACTCCATAACAATTTTTCCATTCTGAAAGAATGAATTTCTTGGTATGTTCATGCTCTTTGTCAGATAGTTAATGATCTGCTCTGTAAATACTTATCAATACCACCATGTCTTTAGCAATTAAATTACACCTGTCATGATTTCTGCAGACTTGAAGGTTTTGGTTTTAATATAACCTTTAAAAGCATAAGAGGTGTGTGGGTGGCTCACGCCTGTAATCCCAGCACTTTGGGATGCTGAGGTGGTGACATCACTTGAGCCCAGGAGTTAGAGACCAGCCTGGACAACATGGCAAGACTCTTGTCTCTACAAAAAGTCAGTTCGCTGTGGTGGTGCATGCCAATGGCCTCAGCTACGTGGGAGGCTTAGGTGGAGGATTACTTGAACCCAGGAGGTCAATGCTATAGTGAGCTATGTTCACATCACTGCACTGTAACCTGGACAACAGAGTGAGACTGTTTCTCACACACACACATACACACACAAAAGCCTAAGAAGGTGAGAATAAGCCTGAAATAAAATTTATATCCTTTGCTTAATTGGCTATCGTTATTAATAGGGTTCTAATTAGATAGTTATATAACATGAGATAAAAACCAGGGATTGACAAACTCTGGCTCGAAGGTCAAATCCAACCACTCATAATCATTTATGCATTGTATGTGGCTGCTTTCCTGTTTCAATGGCAGAGTTGAGTTAGTTCAGAAAGCTAGAAATATTGTCCTTAACAGAAAGTTTACCCTCCCTTCTCTATTCCTGTCGATTGTATGTTCTGCATAAGTGTACCCTTAAATTCTGTTTCTTTTGGTAGGCCACCTGAAATTATCTCTACTTATTTGCAAATCTGATTATATATTATTGTGTTGGCTGTGAGAAATTTTTAATATATGTAATGTGCTACTCAAATTCATTGAGGTTTTTTTTCCCCTAATTTGTCTGAGCACAGAAACAAACTTTAATGCAACACATTCTGCGCTGTGACTATGAGGCCTGTCGACAATATCTAATGAATCTTGAGCAAGCGGTTGTTTTAGAGCAGAATCTACAGATGCTACAGACATTCATCAGCCACAGATGTGATGGAAATCGAAATATTTTGCATGCTTGTGTATCAGTTTGCTTTCCAACCAGCAATAAAGAAACTAAAGAAGAAGAGGGTGAGATTAAGAACTATAGCAGGGTCTTTGAAAGGAGTTTTTAGACAATTTTGAAAATGTAATAATTGTTAAAGAAAAGCAAATCACTATAAAGAATTTGTATGTACTTTTTGTTTTACTTTCTCAGACAGTAAAGATGAATATGTAACAAGTAAAATTTTTCACCAGTGTATTTTTATTGTCTTTGATACTATTCTCTATGATATATACAAATTGGATTTGTAATACTAAATGAACTTACTTTGTAATTGCAGTTGACTTTTACTGCATAGGAATTATTTAGCATGTTAAGCCAAGTTACTTTGAGGCAACTTTTATCTAAATTTTCAGAATATAGAGGAGAAAAATCACTTAGTGAGGTGTTTGTTACATATTTTTGGAAAGTAAACAAGCTTTTTTGCCATAAAGTTTTTAATTGGATAAATGAAGGGAGAAATTGAAAACAAAGCATAAATGTGTAATTGATAATGTTTTTCTTATTTTGAATTTGCTGATGATATCCTGGTAGCTACATTTTTGAATAGTACTTTGCAGGTTTCTGACCTTTATGTCATTATCATTGAATCAGTAGGGATTATACATAGTATATAAACTAAGACTGAAATACTGGTAAGTAGGTCTTTCTCTATTTTAATAAAGCTAAATTTCAGTCTTTTTATTAAATGACCTTTGGAGATTGAAAAGTAAGGCAGAATAAGGAAATCACATGAAAGATCATATAGTTCAATCTGTCTTAAGTGTTTGTTGCTCTAAGGAGGAAAAATTAAACAATTGGTTATCCTAGTATGTGAATTAGAGTACTAAATATATAGAGATTGTTTAGTGGACTGTACATACTCAGCGTATTAGTTTTGAAACTTAAATTGATCTTAATTTTTTCTCTTATTTTTCAGAAGCGGAGCGTTCTGAAAGAAATACATTTGCAGAAAGGCTTTCTGCTGTTGAGGCCATTGCAAATGCAATATCAGTCGTTTCAAGTAATGGCCCAGGTAATCGGGCTGGATCATCAAGTAGCCGAAGGTAATGTGATTTTTACCAGGAAACTTTAATTGGAGGAAAAAACCAAGTACAGAAAGCAGTGTATCTCTTACCTGTCATATACATGAATTGGTGGGTCCTTTTTTGTTTCATTTTTGTTCCTCCCAATAACACCCTGGGAAAAACAATCTGATAAAAAATTAGAGTTTAAGTGTAGAGCTGGGACACTTAAAAAATTGGGGATAATTTAGACAAGTAGTTTAAATTTGTTTCTTTCAGTTTGTTCTAAATTCATTATTCTTGCTTCCTAGGAAGTTATTTTCTTTAGTTGGAGAACAAGTAGTGTAATAATTGAAGGAACCTTAATCTTTTATTTCAGACTGCTTATTTAGGTCAGTTTCTCAGACATCTTAATGATCTGGGAAAAAATGAAAGGCTAATGTGTATTATGGATGTTTGGTGTTTAAATTTTCAGGCTGAGTTTTGGGATGGACAAACTTTTATAACACACTAAAAATTGCTAGCTATTTGACTAGATAATGAATATGAAGAATTCAGGATATAGTTTTCTTTCTGTAGGAAAAAACACATTTATTGTCTGACAAGATCATTAATGGAAGCACTGCTCAGTATGTGCTAATGTGGTAGGTTGTAAAGTCTACTTAAAATGAAGATTCTCCTTGCCTATTTTCTGTTCCATAGTTATCTATTCCTTTAAAAATGTGTTTTCTTAAATTGGCAACAGGAAGGCTACCAAGTTGATTGATCCAAGTTGTTACTTTCCCAGGTTCAAAAACATCCTGAAGTGAGATTTATCCAAAAGTATTAATGGGTGACCAAATTATAATTTAAAACAGTGCAAAAACGTTATGTAGACTAAACAAAATGGAAATTACCACCAGTTTATTTATTCAGGACTATAGGCAGACAAAGTGTTTGCTCTAAAGTGGAAAACAACTTAAATTCTTCATGAAGAAATTAGTGTCTGAATTATTTCAGGTATTTCATTTCCTCAGGGAAATTACAGGTGCAAATCAAGTTGGACTCTGATATGGTTGGTCCAATGCCAGTGCTGCCATCTTTTTTTCATGTCAGGATTATTTTGAAGGCAAAGACTAAAAGGAGCTTCAAGAGTGGGTGATGTGTTGCTCACAGAAATAATTTGCAGAGTAAGCTCCTTTGAGGAATTTGCCGAAGATTTCACTGCAGTGCTCTTAACCAGTTCAAACTCAGGGCTTCCGGTTGGACAGATGAAAGCACAGGAGTCTTATTATCCACGCCGGGCAGTAGGAAGTCCACAGACTGCTTCACTGAAGTGAAACCCTCCTCTAGCCTCCAATGGATTTTCTAGGCGATGCCCCTTGATGAGTATGCAGGCTGGGATTCATGAGCTGTAAGCTCAAAACTGATGCAGTTTCAATATTGAATGGAATACTATTAAATGCCTTCAGATGATGATTTGACTCAGAAGTTTTATTATGTGACTCAATAGTTCCTGAGTACAAAGGGCAGATTTAGTGGAAAGCTTGATTGATGCATCTGATTGCAGGTGTATGTACTCTAGAGATTGTTAATCTGGAAGACACATGACCTTCGCTTTTTTGTCACAGTGTTATGTTTGAACATGACTGGATTCTAAGGCTTCTGTAGCATGGATATAACGTGCTTACAAAGAGGAAATTACATCATCCTTGAATTCTTCCATATTGTCAGAAAATACGATGACTCCAGGCAAGCCTATACGAAGAAATGTCAAAACTCTGAATCTTAGCAGCCAAGGTGGTATCTCCTCAGTATTGTCCTCAGCCACTGAGGATACAGGTGAATCTTCATGAATTGTGTACAACATCTTGAAGAATAATTTTCTTTTTTTGTTTTTTGTTTTTTGTTTTTTAAGAATCTATATGAGGAGCTGGGCATTGTACTTAAAAATGTTCCCAAGACCTAATGAAGAAAAGAGGTTAAGGACAATTTAAAAAATGACAAGGAATGGCCCCTTCATTTAATATTGAATTGACTACATCACAGCAACAAAGTTGGGAGTTTGCAAGTTCAAGATGAGACTATAGTCTCAATTTATCTTCATTTATTCTTAATCTGCTTTAAGCTAGAAGTTGGAGAATAGCCCACATATGTTTTTTGTTTGGCCTGCACAATGTTAAATTTTTTTTCTTTTAATTTGAATGCCTTTAGATAAGCATGTGTGCCTCCAGCTTGTCACTACCCCCGTTTCTTACACCTGACTGCCCTTAATATTTTACCTTTCTGACCCATTAGCCATTGAGTTTGTGACTGGTGTAAGCATTCTTGATAAGGCCAAAACATGCATTTATTTTCAGGTTATTTGCAGTGTCTCCCAATTATTGCTGATTTTTTTTTCTTTGTACTTTGAGTGAGACACATTAGGATACCAGGTGTCTGTTGAGCTTAATTAAAATTGTATAGGAGCATCACAGTGTGAACAGTCACCATGGTGTGTACTGTTACTGGTAAGGAGTCTTCCATTTCTTCTGGGTGGTGTCTTTGGACAGGGAAGTGACCTGGACTGAAATAATCACTGTGCCATGCTCCCTCCACATTATAAAAACTCTTATACTCAAGTTTCTAAATTGGAAAAAAGAAGACATTAATACTATAAAAGAATTAACTGTAGTTATTTTTTAATAGTGAATACTATAATGGCAAACATATTATTTGAGACAGTAACATTTACCTTGCAGAATCTTCTAGAGTGTTTTTATTCTAAAAAATACATCAATAATAAGCCTTATAAAATAGATAAGTTCCTGAACATAGTCTCTAAAAGTAATTTTTGTGAATGCTTTTTAAAAAAAAAGTTCCTTATAAAATTAAGTGTATTGATATGGAAAAACACATTTATCCTCAATTAAATAATAATTGCAATTAGAGATATAAACATTAATAAAACCTTTGAAATTATGTGTAGGTGTATTACGCTTATCTAGTAAGGTGTTAGGTCTTTCACATCAGAGTGTCATGTCTTTTGAGATTCATTCTGCATGGGAGAATGAAGTCCCCTGTGTGTTGTCTGGCCCTCAAAATAAAGTTTTTATCCATTTACAAGCGCTAAAATTGTGGCTGAATGAAGGGATTTGCCTTTTGTGCTCTCTCTTAAATCATTGTTAGTTCTAAATGTATTAATTTTGTAGCTGTTGTAAGGTTTTATTCAAAGGTAAAGTATAGATTTTCATACAGGCAGTTACCAGTTCCCTGAACAAAGTTCTGTGTTTGTGATTATTTCTTTTTCTTTTTAGTGATGTGTACACCTATACAGTATTTTTTTTTTTTAGCAGGAGAAAAAAAAAATCATGCCCACACATTAATCTAACAACACATTTTATAAACTGTAGTTTCATTCATTAATTTCTTTGGGATGCAAGTTGTACTGTTAAAAAATTCTTTTTTTTTTTTTGTATAAAAATTTAAATTGGTCTTTGTTTTAAAACTACTCATTGTGTGGATATTAGTTCAGTTGCTTTTGAGATTATAAAAGGGATTTAGTATTGAACAATACTGGTTTTGTGCTAACCAGTATGATTGCTGATGTCTACTATTAAACTTAATTCTTAACTGATTACAAACGGGGGATAGAAACTCTTTTTTATTTTAATGTTTAGCTGTTCTTTATCTGAACTGTATGAAAGATTATTTCTAATCTTACTTCACCGCAGCTTTCGTTCCCTTTGCTTAAGTTTGTGTGGGAGCTTAATATAGTGATTTTAGTGCTGAACGGTGTACTAGGAACCCCCAGTTTTATTTCTATCCCTCACTGACTTATTCTGTGATTCCAGAATTGGCATTTGTACTTCACATCCCTTGCCTGGAGTGCTTGCTTGTAGGACATACGTTCATCTTCTCAGATGAGAAGTTACACCATTTCATTGTGTGTAGATGTGGTAGTGAGGTCTGATTTTGTTCATGTTCTTTTAGTTTGAGATTACGGGAAATGATGAGACGTTCCTTGAGAGCAGCTGGTTTGGGTAGACATGAAGCTGGAGCTTCATCCAGTGACCACCAGGATCCAGTTTCACCCCCCATAGCTCCCCCTAGTTGGGTTCCTGACCCTCCTGCGATGGATCCTGGTAAGATCTATTATTTGATTTCATTTAGTGTTTAACAAAAAGAGCAGGTCATGAAAGGAAATAATTTTAACATTTTAAAGGGATATTTAGAAATTTGAAATATTTGAAAGTATATAGTATGTGAATATTATAACTAGTTGGAAAATTAGATTTAAGATATTTGTATTTTAAAAATTAAAATTCCAGAACTCTTGTCAGGTATTCCACTTTTAATGAAATATTTATTTCTATACCAGTAAGAAGCTCAGTTATTCCTTTATTAGTAGTGTATCAAGATAAGTCAATAGATTTGCCTAGTGTATTCCTTCTCCTATAGTTTGGAAAAGAAGTTTCCACTTAAACTCTATCCAATTTGACCTTTGGCTTGCAGAGAAAAGCCTTAAGGCCAGTTAAGAGAGCATGTTAGGAATATGTTGCCTATAATGATATACATCCTACTGTTCTGTTTACTGAAAGATGGTGACATTGATTTTATCCTGGCCCCCGCTGTGGGATCTCTTACCACAGCAGCAACCGGTACTGGTCAAGGACCAAGCACCTCCACAATTCCAGGTAAGAATCTGTACTCTTTGTCTGCCTAGTCACCTGGAAGAAAAAAGGACACATTTTGGATGTAGGGTTCTACAGATCTACATTTTATCTCAAGGAGACTTTTCTTTGCTTGAGAAACATCTAATTCTCTGAATTACCTTCCATATGTCAGTTCAAATATGTGGTGTCTATGTACATATATCCAGAAATCAGATGAGATTTGTAGAATGTTGTTCATAGGTTTAAATTCTTTGTGATGAAGTTAATTTATTACTGATGCTAGAATATTGTTTTGGTAGCTTATATGCCTGATAGATTATTCCAGAATATTCTTTAAAAAAATTCTAACTGCTTTTTGCACTACAATAGGCAGTGTGCCCCATAGGCAGAGTAGCCCAGAATATTCTTTTACTGTCTTCTTCATTCTTGTTTTATACCAATGGATATGCTTAATTACAGGTCCTTCCACAGACCCATCTGTAGTAGAATCCAAGGATCGGAAAGCTAATGCTCATTTTATATTAAAATTGTTATGTGACAGTGTGGTCCTTCAGCCCTATCTACGAGAACTTCTTTCTGCCAAGTAAGAGGATTTGATATGTTTTTCATATGAAGATTTAGCTTAGCTTAGCTTTTACTGTTAAAGTTTATCTTCTTACACTGTATGGACAACAGTTAAGTAAATTTAAAGTGATTTATCAGAATCCAACGTGATATTCCCCCTACTACTAAGCTCTTTTCAGTGAACGAGGCTGTTGCAACATCATGTAGTGTACATTAAATGACTATAAACTGGCTTTTATGTTAGCTTGATCAAGGGTGTAAATTTATATGTTAAAGACTAAAACAAAATTTAGTTTTTCGTTTTATCATGAACATTTATTTTATAATCAGGAAGGAAAATAGTAATTAATATTTTCACATATAATTTTTCTTATTTTAGGGATGCAAGAGGGATGACCCCATTTATGTCAGCTGTAAGTGGCCGAGCTTATCCTGCTGCAATTACCATCTTAGAAACTGCTCAGAAAATTGCAAAAGGTAATTATAGATCCTAATGCGTTACATATTTTTCAACTTGGTAGATTCTGTCGTGTACACATATTATCATAATTATTCAGACTTAATTTCTGTATATGTAAATGATACAGTTGATTGGAAACAATCAGTATTTGTGTGTATGAAATTCATGTGTTTATACTTTTTTCAAGTGTACTGTATCTTCTAACTTTCCATAAAAAATAGCTAATATAAATTTATTGATTTAAAAATAAATATTCCATAATGAACAATGTAAAATCTTTGGAAAATAAAGGTGGATTACTGATAGAACTTCTTGGTACTTAATTGGTGTTAAGTAGTATCATTTTATAGAATAATAGGGAGATGTCTTGTGACTTATGACTTAGAATTCCTGCTACATAGAAAGCATTAAGGATTGTTAGTTCTTACCATCCAGCCTTTGAAAGATAAAAGTAGTTATCTTTTTCAAAGACTGATAGTTTATGAGATGATCTGTAATTTGGTAAATAGAGCCAGGACTTCAGTCTTAACTGCCTGAAACAGAACTAAGGATTCAGATGGCTGATGTATAGTGTGTTTGTATTGTCATCATATGCAGGTATGATATAATTATGCTGTACTTTATATTCCTTCAAAATTGGTTAGATTTATTTGCCTGCTGTCTCTGTATATCACTTTTTAAAACTGATATATAATTTCTGTTTTATACTGTGTATACACTTAAAGCCTTTCCATTTGAAGAAAATAGATGGCTAATTAAGTCCTTTCCTGAGAGATGGATTGCTATGTTCTTAACTTTTTTAGCCGAAGTATCCTCAAGTGAAAAAGAGGAAGATGTATTCATGGGAATGGTTTGCCCATCAGGTACCAACCCTGATGACTCTCCTTTATATGTCTTATGTTGTAATGACACTTGCAGTTTTACATGGACTGGAGCAGAGCATATAAACCAGGTAAGTTATTTTTACATTTTCCTGTATTAATCATATCTTTGTGTCTTTTTTCCCTATGACTATCACTAGACTTTCAGTTTTCAGCTTTGGAATTGTTGGGTCTGATATAAAGAAAGTTGATTTAATTCCTAAGTAAATGAGGCAAAAGAGCTGATTGCTCAGTTAAATATGGCATATCATGAAAATTTTCACTGGGTAGTATCTGATCCACCAATCTTGATATAGATATTATAACTATAAAGTCTTTTTTGGGGATGATACAAATTTTTTTTTCTTTTTATATACAATTATCAACTGTGTATTTGTTGTAGTTCTTTATAACGCCTAGTTTTCCAAAGCACATAATTTTGTTTGTTGAGATTGAATTGTTTCAGAAAATATCAGAAATAATTATGATGATGAGATATATGCATACTTTTAATTATTCCTTTAAAAGTACACTCTTAATTTTAGGATATTTTTGAGTGCCGAACTTGTGGCTTGCTGGAATCACTTTGTTGTTGTACAGAATGTGCAAGGGTTTGTCATAAAGGTCATGATTGCAAGTGAGTACAATTCTAGTTTTCTTTAGTTTAATAGTATAAACTGTTTAGATTTATATTGCTGTATGGAAATGATCTATACTAAGTTATGTTTTAATTCAGAAAGCATGAGATTACATTTCCCTTGTTTAAGTCAGTTTGTATATATGTGATTCTTGATTTCAAGTATACCTTGAAATGTTTGATTTCTTTGCTAGTTCTAATGTAGCCCTCCTTAAATAAAAGTGATTATATATTGTAACTAGGATCAGATTAGTCTTTTGAGAAATAGATCTACAGAATGTTCCTGAGTGTATTATGCAGTGAATTCTCAGGCCCCCTCTAGTAGGCTATACTAGAAGAAAATTGCCATAGGCCTTGAGGGAGTCAAAGTGAATGTTTGAACTGTGTCTTCCTTACACCAATTGCAACAATCTTTCATTTAGCAACAGTTACCACAGCTAGTTCTCTTGGTTTTCAGAAACCTAAGAAGCAACGAAATACCCTAGCACTAACATCTGGGATGTTTTAGGATTATGGATAGGGACATCAGTATAAATGGCTACAGATGTTATAATTAATAGAGAATTGGACTGTAAAAACCGTCTACCATGTCATTAAGTAATTGTATAGGACAAGTGAAAAATTTTAATAGATATTGCATTGCTTATTTATAATTTTTGTTAAGAGAATTCTGGTTGGTATTTTTGTCTTCCTTATTTTAAGCCTCTAAAAGTATAATAATCTGTTTATTACTGACTTTTTGCCAAGTGTACTAGATGCCAGGGTGGTCATGAATAGTCCTGACAGTGTTCATAGTCCTGTCAGAGACCACAAGCAGGAAATACCTGCCAGTAGGGTTACAGGGCTCATTAGGTGCCTACAGGAAGACTGCTTGAACTGCACTTGAGTTCATGATGAGATTCCAAAAGTGACTATACCTGAATCTTAGAGTACCTCCTCTTATAAGAATGAGAAGTTGCTTTATAGATGCCATTACTACTAAGTGATCCTTTTTGTTATATAAGTTTTGAGAGTTATACATTGCTTTTAGAAATGAACAAGGGCTCTCTCTAGTTTCAGTGATTTATGCCTTCATAATATCAACATAAACCATTATATATTTTAAAAATTCAGTTTTTGTGCTTGTGTATGAATTCTGTGTAGACTCAAACGGACGTCACCAACAGCCTACTGTGATTGTTGGGAGAAATGTAAATGTAAAACTCTTATTGCTGGACAGAAATCTGCTCGCCTTGATCTACTTTATCGCCTGCTCACTGCTACTAATCTGGTCACTCTTCCAAACAGCAGGCAAGTAGGATATTTAGGACAATTTACAGTAAGTTAAAAAAGCGCAGCACACCAGAGTAGCTTTTCAGCCTCCCTTCTCACAGCAATGTTCTATTTCGCAGGGGAGAGCACCTCTTACTATTCTTAGTACAGACAGTCGCAAGGCAGACAGTGGAGCATTGCCAGTACAGGCCACCTCGCATCAGGGAAGATCGTAACCGAAAAACAGCCAGTCCTGAAGGTGAGTAAGTTAGACATTTATGACACTTGTGGGAAGCAATATGTTTTATTTTTGTTTTGCTCACTTATTTCTTTTTCATTTTAGATTCAGATATGCCTGATCATGATTTAGAGCCTCCAAGATTTGCCCAGCTTGCATTGGAGCGTGTTCTACAGGACTGGAATGCCTTGAAATCTATGATTATGTTTGGGTCACAGGAGAATAAAGACCCGTATGTATTCATTAAAACCTTTTTAGATTTGTGTGTTTCCTATGTTAGTGTAGACTTTTGACAGTTCATTCTTTCCTTCCTCCTCAAGTCTTAGTGCCAGCAGTAGAATAGGCCATCTTTTGCCAGAAGAGCAAGTATACCTCAATCAGCAAAGTGGCACAATTCGGCTGGACTGTTTCACTCATTGCCTCATTGTTAAGTGTACAGCAGATATTTTGGTAAGTTCTTTGAATGTGTATTGCAAGTACATGAAAAGTTTGTTTTTCAAATACTCTTTTTTGCTGTGAAAGTAGAAAAGAATTTAAACCTTAAGTCCCAGTGCTAATGAGGTTATGGTAACAACACACTCAGATAGGGATGGGGTGGCATTGCATTTCTTCGTCTCTGGAAAACAAGTTGGCAATGTCAAATGCCATAAACCTATCAGTGCCTTCAGAACCTGTCATAGAGAAATAATTTACAGTATGAGAAAAATAAACATGTCACAGAATAATATAAAATTTAAAAACAGAAATACTTTATTAGCTCAATAATAGTGGACTCTTGAATCAAATTATAGCCTGACCACTTACTGGAACATGATGCAGCAATTTAAAAATAATGCTTATTGTAAATAACATTAAAAAAAAACAAACTGTGAAAATTGGATGTTCTCTGTAATTAATATTTATACAAGAAACTGCACAGAAAAGAGACTAGAAAGTAATGGTTCTGTGAGGGAGATGTGATGATGGATTTATTCACATAAATATTTGAATCTGCTTTGCTGTTTTGGAAAGTGCCCTAGAGTGAGTTAAATATATTCTGATTTGATACAGTTGTTATTGTTCATCTAAATATTAGTTCATATATATATATATATATATATAGGACTATGGGACAAAAAATAAGAAATCATACATTTAGGACTCACTATATTGGTAGGTATATTTCATAAATTGACCTTATAAATGTTTTGGTTAAATTTGTTTTGAGATTTTAATTTGAAATGTTAATACTGAAAAAGTGTTTAGCACTTATAACTTTATGAATTTCTGAACATCTTATGAAATATCTTAACATTAATAGAGTGATGATAATTTTTTAAAGCTTTTAGATACTCTACTAGGTACACTAGTGAAAGAACTCCAAAACAAATATACACCTGGACGTAGAGAAGAAGCTATTGCTGTGACAATGAGGTTTCTACGTTCAGTGGCAAGAGTTTTTGTCATTCTGAGTGTGGAAATGGCTTCATCCAAAAAGAAAAAGTAAGGCATCCTTTTTGATTTTGGCTTGGATACCATTTTTCACACTGTTTTTGTGATGGTGATTTATACATATGAAAAGATAGATTGTTACATTTCTCTTTTTGTTCTAGCAACTTTATTCCACAACCAATTGGAAAATGCAAGCGTGTATTCCAAGCATTGCTACCTTATGCTGTGGAAGAATTGTGCAACGTGGCAGAGTCACTGATTGTTCCTGTCAGAATGGGGATTGCTCGTCCAACTGCACCGTTTACTCTGGCTAGTACTAGCATAGATGCCATGCAAGGCAGTGAAGAATTATTTTCAGTGGAACCACTACCACCACGACCATCATCTGATCAGTCTAGCAGGTAAACTACTGGCTAACAGATTCCGGTTAATTCTCTCTCTGGAAATGTCATGTTTGGCTTACTAAAACCTTTGCATAAGCACTCAGGTGGTGTACATGATAATTTGTGTAATATAAAATAACCAGAAAGCTGAAATTTTAAATATTTTTCTACAATAGCTGAATTATCAAGAACAGGGCTAAAATAACTCCATGATAAATGTTTCTGATTATAAGATTATTTGTTCTTAAGTCTCATTTATCTTTTCTATTTGCTAGTTTCCCCAATTACACTGTAAACTTATTGAATCAGGTTGTTGAGAAACTAAAACTTGAATATGTATGAAAATGACTTGGGGCTCTTATTAAAGTATAGATGCCCATTCTGGAGGTCTGGAGGTGGGGCCTCCAACTTCATATGTCTTTCAGGTTCTCAGGTGATGCCAGTTCTGCTGGTTTAGGGGCCATCCTTTTCAGTAGTAATGCTCTAGATCTTTGGCAAATATTTAGTGTATTTTGTTTTTCAAGTCTGATTTTATTACCATGTGCATGTGTGAATGTTTTAATAAGGACCTTTAGGATCTAAAGACCCTTTTCTGGAAAAATCTCTGTTAATAAGGATGGCCTGCTTTAGTATTTGGGATAGTTCCCAACTTGTCATTCCTGGGTTTGATCTGGGTTGGTGTTGAGTATCTGCTGTCACCATTCTCCTCTAGGCCAGTATACGTGTCCCAAGTTTTCCTTTAATGTCAGGTGTCCCTTTAATCTACATCCAGTTTTGTCTGACAGAGCTCTTCCATGGTGTCCTTGTTACTGATAAACCTCCAGGACTTGTTGAAAACTGTTATAAATCAAGCTGTATATCCTCAGATTTGTCAAATCCTATCCCATTAATGATTCTGCTAGTGAGATCTGCTTGGACATACCATGTTCCTAATCTTGATACCCTGTGAGGAATTCATCAATTACTTAAGTGGTATTACTTTGTGAATTCTTAGTATTCTTCCCTTGATCTTGTTCTAGAACATAAAAAATTGATGGCTATTGAACAGATTTTGGGATCATCTCATTTCTAAACACTGCCCATGAAACTGTTCCTACTAAGTTTAAAGATTTTGTGTCATCTTGTTCTTAGTCTCATTATTAAAATGTTAAATACTCTTAAACTCTCTTTATTCCACTCCCTTTGCTTGATTCTTGAGGCAACTTCCTAAATCTTCCAGAAGGAGATCTCATGTGATGATTAAGAATTAGTGCTGTTTTCTTCAACTGTTACAAGTTCTTTATTATAGTATAGTACATTCTTACCCATAAAGGGTGTGTTTTGACTGGTGTTTCAAGGATGTCTTAAGTTTAAAAACACAGACTTGACCATTTTCTGGGATTTCACTTGTGTTGGATTATAGATGGTGTATTTCATCCCATTGAGAGTGAAGTCTTATGGTAGTTTTGCTTTTCCTGTTGCTTCTTTCCACCTCTTGAAAATGTTCTTATTAATTCTTAGTAAATAATCTGTTTCTACTTTATTTCCATGTCTCTCGTATAACAGTAACTAACAGTTAACTGAAATTTTATTATGTACTAGGAACTTTTCTAAGCATTATAGACACATTACCTATTTTAATTTTCCCAATAAGTTATAGGTAACGACTATCATTCTAGTTTGTAAAATGAGGAAACTATGGCTCAGAGAAGTTAGGTAACTTCTCCAATGTAACACAGCTAATTAAAGTTTAGATGTGGGACTTCAGTCTTGACAGATACTTCCTTTTTTTTTGTATTCTGAATAGTAGATGGCAGAGTAGGGAGGAAGACTGCTTGGTGCTTGCTGATAGCGTTGAATCACTACACAGTTAACTGACACTGAAACCGACTTTATAGTGTAGACTGCAGTCCTGAACTCTCTAGAATGCAGACTTGTAGTTAGAAGTTCTGAAAAGAGACCTTTTTCTTTTCTGCATCCATTCATGGCTGAGATACGGAAGTCTCTTGAGGTGTGATTTTCTGTTTCACTTCCTAATGGTGTTGCGCTTTTAAGATTTATGTTTAGCTTTATATATGTGAGGGGGACAGAAGAGGAGATTCCTGTGATGACTTCCTATCCTTTGCTTAGCCTCCAGACTCTCATGTGAAATCTATGGTTCCTTGAAGCTCTTGTAGCCCAAGAGACATCAGTAGGTGCCTTTGGGATAAATGGTGGCACTATTCTTCCCAAGCTTTATACAGTATAATTGTTGGTCTTTATGACCAGCATAGCTGTACTTTTTTTTTTTTTTTTTTTTTTTTTAAATATCTAGCATATGTAGGTGTTCCTTAACAAGAGGAGTTTCTCTGCACAATTAGTCTACCAAATTGCTGGAACTAGAAGTCCCCAAAACTTAGAAGTATAATATCAGGGCCTTTTAGACTAGGTTTTCAGGACTGTTGTGATTCATTGTGCTAGCAAGTCTGTTGGGAAGAAAGTTGAAGACTCACAGGTAATTGGGGAGTTACACAGGTTGAGTATGCTGCAAAACCTCAAACTTTCTGAACACCAACATGATGCTCAGAGGAAATGTTTATTGGATCATTTTGGATTTTGGGATTGAGGATGCTCAGTTGATAAATATATGTAATGCAGATACTCAAAAAAAAATTTTAAAAAACCAAAACACTTTCGGTCCCAACCATTTCAGGTAAGGGATGTTCAACTGTAATGTGTTTTATGTATTGGTATTTTTAAATAACTTTTTAAAAATTTTATGTAGAGATTGGATCTTGCTGTGTTGCCCAGGTTGGTCTTAAATTCCTGTCCTGAAGCAATCCTCCCACCTCAACCTCCCAAGGCATTGGAATTACAGGCATCAGCCACTATACCCAGCCTGTATTGGTAGTATTCTACATATTAAGTGCATAACTTCTTAAAGTAACCACTTTGAGGGGACTATAGTTTTTGTGGATGTTTGTTCCAGGATGTTTGTTTTAAAAAAGAAATACTCATTAGTTATGGCTTCACGCAGTGCTAACTTTTATGTTTTAATATTGAAATCTCCTTAGTGGTTGGAAATACCCTTTTATATTTCTATAGATTTTCTCTTAGCCTTTCCCACTCTTGTAATTTATGATCTCTGTTTTACCAGTTACTTATAGTTCTAGTGTTAAACACCATATTGAGACTACTTATCTGTTTGTTTGAAGGCATGGTGTTTCAGTTGACTCTAAGGTATAATTGACTTCTCATTTCTCATAGCAACTGAGGTTAGGAAAGAACCTGTCAGTGCAATCACTTAAAGGTCTTTTGACTTCAGCATCTTTTACCCCCATTTCTTAATCTATAAATAATGGGTGACATGGTTATTTAGCCACTAATTTCAGATCTCTAGTCTGCATTTTAAGCTGTATTTTCTGGTTCACCCATTCCTTTTATAATCCAGTCAACTGTCTTTTCTTGGTTGTATCCAAGTCAGGTGATCAGGGAAGTAAAACTTTTGCCACTTTGCCTTTGGTTATGAGTCTGTCTTAAAAATCATACTTTTGAACTGATGTTTTTCCCCACACACATCAGCAAATCATTAATTAAGAAGCTCATGCAAAGTAGAAATCATGTCAGATCTCTTAAAGGTTAGATCACTTGCATTAAACACTTTCTGTTAATGCACAAATGGTGCTGTCAGAGCCTTTGGAAACTGAGAACTGCTGGTGGAGGGGGAAAAATCTTCCTGTACAATTTTTCGATGGGATGGACTTATACAAATATGTACATAAACACGGATTTGAAATGACTTAAAAAGAAAAAGCATATTCTGAGATTTATTATAGATTTATTATAGATTAAATATTGTTGGTTTCTAAGAATTCCCTGATTTAAAGTCATAGCCTAGCAAGTGTCTCACATGTAATAAATGAGTTAAATAAAAATATGTGTTGCCTATCTGAACTGTGGCAGCAGTATACTCACAAGCTCCTGATTGTTTACAGCTCCAGTCAGTCTCAGTCATCCTACATCATCAGGAATCCACAGCAGAGGCGCATCAGCCAGTCACAGCCTGTTCGAGGCAGAGATGAAGAACAGGATGATATTGTTTCAGCAGATGTGGAAGAGGTGGTTTTAATTGTTTTAATGGTGGTAGATTAAAAAAGTTTTTATTTTGTGGGAAAGAAAGAGTAGTCACTATAAGCTATTTTAATAGTAGCTTGAGATTATTTTATGCATTTGCATCCAGTTTGTAGATGTTTGTTATATATTCTCGAGAATTTGTGATTTTACATAGTAAAATTATTTTAATAATTCGTGACTTACTGGATATTAGGAAATTGGACACAAACTTGTCTTTACCTAAGGATTGAGAGTAAAGATAGCCTTTGTTAACAGCAAAGATATTCTTTTTTTTTTTTTTTTTTTTGAGACGGAGTCTCACTCTGTCACCCAGGCTAGAGTGCAGCG
The DNA here is from genome assembly GCA_963574635.1 of Cheracebus regulus. Lineage (NCBI taxonomy): Eukaryota > Metazoa > Chordata > Mammalia > Primates > Pitheciidae > Cheracebus > Cheracebus regulus. The sequence continues at coordinate 33,782 of CAUYQU010072740.1, read as the reverse complement.
GCGTGATCTTGGCTCACTGCAACCTTCATCCCCTGGGTTCAAGTGATTGTCCTGCCGCAGCCTCCTGAGTAGCTGGGATTACAGGTGTGCATCACCACGCCCGGCTGATTTTTGTATTTTTAGTAGAGATGGGGTTTCACCATTTGGTCAGGCTAGTCTTGAACTCGTGACCTCATGATCTTCCTCCCAAAGTGTTGGGATTACAGGTGTGAGCCATCACACCTGGCCAAGATACTCTTAATGTTAGAAAAATTTAGTAGTTTTGCGCAATGCATTTGAAAGAGGATACGACATATTTATGAAGTAAATTTTATCATGGCCACAGTATATAAAAATTTAACTCTCCTCCCTGTCCCCAGTATAGTTTTTAAACTTCTAATTTGAGTGTTCTGTATATATTCAGTAATAAACTTTGGGACCTGTGGATATAATTTTTGACAGCAAATTGTCACTAACAAATGAAGATTTTCAAAACTGCTTGGTATATGATTTAGAATTCTCTATAGTTAGGGATCTTTGCATTTTAGTTAACTAGTTTCTTTGAGGGAACACTGGTAGAGAAACAGGTTTATTATGTACTTTGATTGTCTACAAATAAGATTCTGGATTTAGGTTGAGGTGGTGGAGGGTGTGGCTGGAGAAGAGGATCATCATGATGAACAGGAAGAACATGGGGAAGAAAATGCTGAGGCAGAGGGACAACATGATGAGCATGATGAAGACGGTATGCAGGTTATTTGAGAAATTATTTGAGAAATTACTCGATATGAGTAAATCAGGTACTTTTAAAACAGAGAAATGTCTTTTGAATGTATAGTGAAATGGTCAACTTAGTTTCTGCCAAGCGTTTCTGTAGCATCTATTTCAAAATTTTAGGAGCTATATAAATACATATATAAAATGATTTCCCTTTTTCCTTTTTGTTTAAGTTACTTTCTTAAAAGACTTTTAAAACAATCATAGTCGCATTATGAAACATTTGGAAATAAGAGAAAAAAAAATAAATCACCCTTAATTACACCTACGTACAATGATTTGTATATTCACATTCAGTCCTCCCCTGCACTGCGCTGTTGTGATAGTCTATTGACTACCATAATTTCCCTAGTCATTCTTTGAAGGTTGAGTAGTTACTTATTTTTATTGTAGTAGTTACCCTTCTCTCTCACACCATTCCCCTTCTCCCCAACTCCCACCCTCCATGCCTTCTTAGTTCTCACCCTTATGATATTCTGGCATAAAAGACCCTGTTTTAAATCGTAGTAGTTTGTGCTTTTTTCTTATTTAAATATATTTTTTAGGGAGTGATATGGAGCTGGACTTGCTAGCAGCAGCTGAAACAGAAAGTGATAGTGAAAGTAACCATAGCAACCAAGATAATGCTAGTGGGCGCAGAAGTGTTGTCACTGCAGCAACTGCTGGTTCAGAAGCAGGTATGTCACCCTATCCCAACAACTTTCTTGCTTATGCTAAGGCTGTGTGTGTATTCAGCATGGATTGGTTCATACTTTGTGTGATATATACAAGGGTAGCTAAGCATTTTTATAACTTCATCCTTGTTCTCTGGATATTAGTAAATAAAGTATTTTAATAACTCTTACCCCAGCTTTTCTGGCTATTAAATAATGAATGGATTTTAAAGTTCATTTAAAGGATTTTGATTTTCTTTTCTGTTTTTTTTTGAATTGGCTGTCACTCTGTCACTTAGGCTGCATATTCCAGTGGTGCAGTCAGAGTTCTTTGCAACCTTGAACTCCTGAGTTCCTACCTCAGCCTCCTGAGTAGCTGGGACTACAAGTGCAAGCCACCACATCGGGCTAATTTTTTTTAAAGAGATGTGATCTTGCTGTGTTGCCCAGACTGATCTTGAGCTCCTGAGCTCCAGCAGTTGTCCTGCCTCAGCCTCCTCGGTTGTTGGGATTATAGGCATGTGCCACCATACTCAGCCAAAAGTTATTTTCTAATAAAAACTATTTTAGTAGTGGGTTTTGTGGATTATTGAATATAGTCTGGCATTCTGTTTAATATGTATGTTTTCCTGAATGAGGGGGGTACATTGTAATTCTAATTATTAACAAACACAATGTTTTTGGTTTTAAAAATAAAAATTTTAGGAGCAAGCAGTGTTCCTGCCTTCTTTTCTGAAGATGATTCTCAATCAAATGACTCAAGTGATTCTGATAGCAGTAGTAGTCAGAGTGATGACATAGAACAGGAGACCTTTATGCTCGACGAACCGTTAGAAAGAACCACAAACAGTTCCCATGCCAATGGTGCTGCCCAAGCTCCCCGTTCAATGCAGTGGGCTGTCCGCAACACCCAGCACCAGCGCGCAGCCAGCACAGCCCCTTCCAGTACCTCTACACCAGCAGGCAAGTCTGAAAACTTGGTATTCCTAAGAATACTTACATAGATTGTTTAGATTATGCATGCTCATCTAGGGAACAAATTAGTTTTATGATAGTTCCTCATTGTTTTATTGAGTTTCAAATATAAAAATTAGGCGCATATGAATATAGCAGGGTTTCCCAGTCTTTGCATTATTGCAACTTTGGGCTGGATAACCGTGGGAGGCTATCTTGTGCATTGTGGGATGTTAAGCAGCATTCTTAGCCTACACCCACTAGAGGCTAGTAAAACCCATCTCAGCCTTCTTCCCCTCCCTTTGGCTCCCACAGTTGTGATAACCAGAAATGTCTGCAGATACTGCCAAATGTACCCTCTTTGGCAGAGTAGGGTGGTGGTATAGGGATCAGATTCCCCCTGGTTGAGAACTTTATATTAATTCTTGTCCTCTCAATACCCCTCTCCCCAAAATAGTGTGGTTTAGGCAAAGTTTTTGACTCCACTACCACAATTGACCATTTAGATTTACATAAGTATGTACAGTGCCAGAGAAGCACAATTAGCACTTGACGTTAGCTCATTGTGGTTGTCCTTTTTTCCTTATAGCAAGTTCAGCGGGTTTGATTTATATTGATCCTTCAAACTTACGCCGGAGTGGTACCATCAGTACAAGTGCTGCAGCTGCAGCAGCTGCTTTGGAGGCTAGCAACGCCAGCAGCTACCTAACATCTGCAAGCAGTTTAGCCAGGGCTTACAGCATTGTCATTAGACAAATCTCGGACTTGATGGGCCTTATTCCTAAGTATAATCACCTAGTATACTCTCAGATTCCAGCAGCTGTGAAATTGACTTACCAAGATGCAGTAAACTTACAGGTATGAACCCACTGTGAAGTTTCTCATTCCAATATATTTTTTTGGCTGTCAATTCTGAGAATTCAGTATTAGGGGAATTAATTGTTAAACGTTTAAATGTTGACATACTGCTGCTATATCGAATTTAGTGCTATTTGGATAGTTTTAACTATTTTAGTTTGGTCTTCATAGAACTATGTAGAAGAAAAGCTTATTCCCACTTGGAACTGGATGGTCAGTATTATGGATTCTACTGAAGCTCAATTACGTTATGGTTCTGCATTAGCATCTGCTGGTGATCCTGGGCATCCAAATCATCCTCTTCACGCTTCTCAGAATTCAGCGAGAAGAGAGAGGATGACTGCGCGAGAGGAAGCTAGCTTACGAACACTTGAAGGCAGACGGTATGAAATTCTTCATATGTACGGAACATCCCCAACTTACAATGGATCCCCACCTTACAATCTTTTTTGACTTTATAATGGGTGTTTTGGGGGTATTAAATACATTTAGACTTATGGTGAGTTTATCAAGATATAACCACATCTTCACTCGAGGAGTATCTATACTTGCATATTTAGATAGAACCTTTATATCCTGTCTATATAAGGTTAAAGCTTTTTAATTGCTATTATGTAAGACCTCATCTTATTGTGAAAAAGAAATGACTTGCTTGCATTACTTAAATTGTTGAAGCATAATAGGCTGGTTATTATGCAAACTATTTTTTTCTCCCTCCAAGACAGAGTTTCACTCTTGTCCCCCAGGCTGGAGTGCAATGGTGCGATGTCGGCTCACTGCAACCTCAGCCTCCCAAGTAGCTGGGATTAAGGCACCTGCCACCGTGCCTGGCTAGTTTTTGTATTTTTGGTAGAGATGAGGTTTCACCATGTTGGCCAGGCTGGTCTCAAACTCCTGACCTCAGGTAATCCACCCGTCTTGGCCTAGGCGTGAGCCACCATGCCCGGCTCTCCAAGCTATTTTTAAAAATCCATTTACATCATAGGAATCTGATACTAAAGGCTTTTCATTTTTGAAGTTGTTGGTCTATGTCTTTGTCTCATTATCCCCAAGACCTCCCCCTCTCCTCTTAGAAAGTTAATTTGACTATGATTGGATATAGATGTACTTTGTACTCAGGAAGGGAAACCTATGTGTGATTACCAGTGCTGCTCTTTTGTTTCTCAATTCACATTTCTTTTTTTCTGCCTCCCCTATCCTGTTGAGTTATAATTGAAATATATTTCTATGTATTTGTTATGTTCTTTTTATTCAATTATAAAGTGACCTTTTTCAGCAGTAGGTATCAGCGCAAACACTGAACATCAGAGCAACAACAGTAATACAGTAAAAGTGCTTCATACCTTAAGTCAAAATCCAAGGATTTGGTTCTAGCTCTACCTCAGGATAAATACCTTTGTTAACTCTGGGTAGATCGTACAGTGAGGAAAGACAGGGTATAGGAGATTACTTGGAAAACAAGACAGTGATAGGCATCTACAGCAGAGTAATAGTTATTAAAGTAGGGCAGTGATGACCAAAAGGAGGGGAGATAAGCACTGAAATCATAAACAGAATTTAGGGCTTTGTTGAGGGATTAAGTAGGACAGGGCATCGTTTATTTTTAGACCTTGATTCTGAATAACTAATAGGAAAATTGAAGAGAAAAACCTAGAGTAGTGTAATGGGCACACTTGCTTTTGAACATGTGAGAACTGGGCAAAAAAAATTGGTAGAAATGTCAAGTATGCAGAATTGAGTGCCTGGCAAAGATAACTGTACTAGAGATAGAGATTTGAGAGATAGCAGCTTTCCTGTCCTAGAAAGCCTGCTCCACAAAGAGACAAAAACCTTATCTTTGTTAGGCTGCAGTCCTTACCCCAGAGAACACAGAATCCTGATAACAGGTCTTGATTGGTGGCAGTGTTCTCTCTCCTCTCTCTCTGTCAGCTTTAATGTAATGATTCACATATTACATATAATTTGCCCATTTAAAGTGTCTAGTTCCATAGTTTTTCAGTTCTATATAACCTTCATCACAGTGAATTTTGGAATATGTTAATCCTTTCTATAGGAAACCTGTTACTAGTCATTCTTCATGTTCCCCTCCTTCCCCTCCGTAAGCAACCATTAATCTTTTTTCCCTCTCAGTGGATTCTGGATATTTTATGTAAATGGGATTATACAGTGTGTGGTCTTTTGTGACTGGGTTCTTTAACTTAGCATAATGATTTTCAGGTTCATCTGTATTTAGCATACATCAGTACTTCATTCTTTTTCATTTCCGAGTAATATTTCATTGTATGAGCAACTATATTTTGTTTATCCATTCATCAGTTGGACATGTGGGTTGTTCCTACCTTTCCACTGTGATGCATAATGCTCCTGTGAACCTTTGTGTATAGATTTGTGTGTAGATGTGTGTTTTCAGTTGTCTTGAACGTATACCTGGTTATGGAATTGTTGGGTCATACGGTAACTTTATTTGTAACCCTTTAAAGAACTGGCAATACCATGTTCCAAAGAGGAAAACATTCTCAGTAGCAGTGTATGTATGAGAATTTTTGTTTTTCCACATCTTCACCAGCACTTGTTATTATCTGCCTTTTGTTACAACCATCCCAGTGGGTGTGGCCCAGTATCTTATTGTGGCTTTGATTTGCATTTCCCTAATGGTCAGTGATGCTGAACGTCATTCCATGCGCTAAATGGCCGTTCATACATCTTCTTTGGAGAAATGTGTATTTGGATCCTTAGACTGAGTTTCTTTCTTGTTGTCCAGGGTGGAATGCAATGGTGTGATCTTGGGTCGCTGCAGCCTCTGCCTCCTGGGCTCAAGTGATTCTCCTGCCTCAGCTTCCAGAGTAGCTGGGATTACAGGCACCCGCCATCACACCCGGCTAATTTTTTGGTACTTTTAATAGAGACAGAGTTTCATCATGTTGGCCAGGCTGGTCTTAAACTCCTGACCTCAAGTGATCCATCCACCTTGGCCTCCCAAAATGCTGGGATTACATGCATGAGCCACCATGCCTGGCCTTGCCCATATTTTAAATTGCCTTGTCTTTTAAAATTGAGGCGTATGAGTTCTTTATCCTGCATATAAGCCCATGATCAAATACGTAATTTGGGAAGATTTTGTCCCATTCTCTGGAATATCTTTTCACCTTCTTGATGATATGCTTGAAAGTAGAATTTTAATTTTCATAAAGTCCAATTATATCTGGGTTTTTTTCTTTTGATTTTTGAGACAGAGTCTCAGTCTGTTGCCCAGGCTGGAATGCAGTGGTGTGATCCTGGCTCATTGCACCCTCCACCTCCCAGGTTCAAGCAGTTTTGCCTTAGCCTCCCAAGTAGCTGTAGTTACAGGTGCCTGCCACCACACCCAGCTAATTTTTGTATCTTTAGTAGAGACAGGGTTTCACCATATTTATTGCTCAGGCTATCTGTTTTTTTGTGTTGCTTGTGCTTTCGGTGTCACTTTAATAAAGTGATTCTCAAAGTATGGTCCCTAGAACAGCACCATGAACCTCACCTAAGAGCTATTTAGAAATGCAAATTCAGGGGCTTTACCCAAGACCTACTAAAACTCTGGGGATTAGGCCAGTGGTCAGTTTTAATAAGCCCTCCAGGTGATTTTGAAGGACCCTGAAGATGGAGAATCACTGTCTTCAGGGAAGGAGTTCCTTTTGCCATTCCAAAGGATATTGGAATTCCTTTTCTATACAAAGTATAAGACTGTAAATCATGCACAGTGGTTATATTTCTAAAGCTGAGCGACAGGCTTAATTACTTTCTTTTTATGAATATTCTCAGCTCCTAATTTTGCATATGTATGATAGTAGTAAATTTCATATTTATGGTGTCTTCTAATAAACATTTTTATTTTTTTCTGTTCTTATAGACGTGCCACCTTGCTTAGCGCCCGTCAAGGAATGATGTCTGCACGAGGAGACTTCCTAAATTATGCTCTGTCTCTAATGCGGTCTCATAATGATGAACATTCTGATGTTCTTCCAGTTTTGGATGTTTGCTCTTTGAAGCATGTGGCATATGTTTTTCAAGCCCTTATATACTGGATTAAGGCAATGAATCAGCAGACAACATTGGATACACCTCAACTAGAACGCAAAAGGTATCCATACTTGCCATGAGGTTGATTTAAGAAATGCTTGATGTGATCTTCTTTAGTACATCGTCAGATTTTGGAGTAAGGAGAATAGCATTGCAAAAGAGAAATAATACAGGACCATTTCATGTAGGAAAGTGGGCTTGAGTTTAGCCAACCTTTCCCCATTGCCACTCTTCACTTAAAATGGGAAACCTAAGAATCCAGTTAAACTTCATCTTGAGATAGTTTAATCTGATTGTCTATCTTTTCATTTATTTCCTTTTTTTTTTTTTGAAACGGAGTTAGTGATCTTGTTGCCCAGGCTGGAGTACAATGGCATGATCTTGGCTCACCACAACCTTCACCTCCTGGGTTCAAGCGATTCTCCTGCCTCAGCCTCCCAAGTAGCTAGGATTACAGTCATGTGCCACCACGCCCGGCTCATTTTGTATTTTTAGTAGAAACGGGGTTTCACCATGTGGATCAGGCTGGTCTTGAACTCCCAACCTCAGGTCCACCTGCCTTGGCCTCTCAAAGGGCTGGGATTAAAAGCATTAGCCACCGCACTTGGCCTTTTTTTTTTTTTTTTTTTTTTTTTTTTAAAGAGACAGGGTCTCACTCTGTTTCCCAGGCTGGAATGTGATGCAATCAAAGCTCACTGCAACCTTGAACTCTTGGGTTCAAGTGATCCTCCTGCCTTAGTTTTTCGAGTAGATAGAGCTTAAAGGCATATGCCACCATGCCTGGCTAATTTCTTAATGGTTTGAAGAGACAGTGTCTCATGATGTTGCCCTGGCTGGTCTTGAACTCCTGGCCTTAAGTGATCCTCCTGCCTTAGCCTCCTGAATCCATACTGCTTCTAGGAAGCTTGGGCCACCCAAGTCCACAATTCTTCATATAAGTCCCCTGCCTTATATGATTGTTAGGCAATGTATAGACAGTGTATCTTATTTTCAAAACTAGTGTTAGCTCCAATCTAAGCAAAAAAATTATTATACCATGTAACCAAAAAATATAGAGTCAAATCATACAGAACCACAGTATAAACTAACAAATTTTATACTTTGTTATAGGCATGAGTCACCATGCCCAGCCCATGTTTTCTTTTAGAGTTTGTGTAGGCACTCATTATTTCTTGGGTGATTTGCTTTTTCTTCTGTTGAGTCCATTTTGTAATAATAGTACATAAACCTGTTCACACTACCATTTCCCAGGTTCTGAAACTATACTGCAATGTTTGAAATTGATTAGATACATTAGTGATCTTTTTAGTGAGTTTTTGCTTGCATTTCCCCTGACTTTTGCTCCTGTTCATATTATACAAATACTTGGTTTAAATGACTCACTTGTCTTTTTAAAGGACGCGAGAACTCTTGGAACTGGGTATTGATAATGAAGATTCAGAACATGAAAATGATGATGACACCAATCAAAGTTAGTGCACAGAAAATCTGCTAATCCAAGAAATGGCTGCCTCAGTAGTTCCCCTTCAAGCTTTTTAACTTCATTATTTTCTGTCTGGGTGGGAATTTCTCTTTTCTTCTCTATGTCTCATTTCTTACATTTTCTGTCCATTTTTGATTACACATTCTTGCATTATACATTTTAAAACTAAAGATGTATTAAAGAAATGTTATAAACTTTCCAGCAGTATTTTTTAAATCTATCTCTTCTTGTATTTATCTTAATTTTATGTTTACCTTTACTCTTAATATACTCTTATTACATTTAATAAAATCTTAGCAAAACATTTAATATTGATGCAAAATAGATTTAGTCAAGAAAATGAGAATTACCAGTTATAACTTCCAGATACCAGAACTCTAGCAATTAATGCAATGAAAAGAGAAAATATCCCAACTCCAGACTTTTCTCCAAAAATTTTAATACCACAACACTTCAGAGTCTAGTGAAGTTTATTTGTGGGTTTCAGTTATTTCAGTTGATGCCAAATAATGCATTCTCCAGTTTCTTATTATCAACTAGTACTTTTATTAGGCCTATAAAAAGACAATTGACCTAATTGCTATTTCTTGAGAACCCAGCCATAGCTTACTGCTGTTTATATGCAAACAAGGCAGTGCCAAAGTTTTATTCCATTAAGGAGAGTTGGTGCTAGTGTGCTGACTTAGTGTTGAGATACGTAAGTTGCTCAGACATTATCTGCTTAGCAAATGCTCAGGTTTCAGCTCCTGATCATCTCTTCTGGAGCTGTCAGTGAGTTGGGTCCTGAATATACTCATTAATCTAACTGTATTTGGGTGTTGGGTATCTCAGGAGATAAAGAGAAGGGTATAGGAAACCTGAGTCTGATACAAAAGGGCGCAATATTGTTAAATGCTGATTTTTATTTTGCATTTTTTATTGTAACATATAATGTAAAATTTGCACATAACATAAAACTTACCATTGTAACCATATTAAACTGTTATATTTACTTTGAAAAAAATAACAAAATTTTGGACTATTAACTTGTTTTTGAGTGACATTACAATTTTATAAAAGAGGTAATAGGAATTTTGGATTGAGCAGATTGGAGGTCTGTTACCCTAATCTAGTAGTTAATTTTCCTAAAAAACAAAAATTTTATCTTTTTATGTTTAGGTGCTACTTTGAATGATAAGGATGATGACTCTCTTCCTGCAGAAACTGGCCAAAACCATCCATTTTTCCGACGTTCAGACTCCATGACATTCCTTGGGTGTATACCCCCAAATCCATTTGAAGTACCTCTGGCTGAAGCCATCCCCTTGGCAGATCAGCCACATCTGCTGCAGGTGAATTAAACAAATTAGTTTTAAGGTTTTTTTCTAGTTTTTTTTTCTTTAAGTATTTAATGTAACTAGAATATTTCTGTTAAAATTCCAGCCAAATGCTAGAAAGGAGGATCTTTTTGGCCGTCCAAGTCAGGGTCTTTATTCTTCCTCTGCCAGTAGTGGGAAATGTTTAATGGAGGTTACAGTGGATAGAAACTGCCTAGAGGTAAGACAGTAAAAGTTTTTGTAATATATTATTTATTAAGGACAACTTGTTCCAGCATATAGATTTTTAGAAATGCACTAATTCAGAGTATTATATTTTCTGATATAATAGAAGTGTCAGAAATTCCTGCCTTGTGATATAATAGGAAGAATTCCAACACTGTCATTAACTTGCTGTCAGATTACTTCATCCATAAAATAGCAGCCTCCTTATGTGCTTTGTCTGTTTCACAGAGCTGATTGTTGTATGTGGCAGAAAATTTAAATTTTCTTGTATAATAAAAATATATAGATGACATATGTAATTTTGGCTATAACTTGCTGAACTAATTTTACTCAAGACTGTAGATAAATAAGGTAACAATAATGATACCTAATATTTGTTGACTAATTCTGTCTCCTGGGCATTGTTCTCCATCTTTATAACGATGTTTGGTAGAATGCATTATCACCCTAATTTTATGGGTAAGAAATTGAGTCTTGAAGAGAGTAAATAAATTTCATGTGGGAATGTTTGTGTCACATAATTAGTTAAGTGGTAGATCTAGTTTTGATCTGATTTGGGAGCCTAAAATTAAATGCTACTGTTTGTCCACTGAAAAAGTAATAAAACACTAAAAAGCAGGTTTAGAAGACATGCAGTTGAATAGGATTTTTTTTATTATCTCAGGATAAAGGAGAATGTAGTACTGAAAATATTAAAAATATATGAGACTTAAGTACCACCAATATTATCAAGATTCCTTTAAAAATTCTCTGAAGTTCCAAGGCAAGAAGTGAATTTGTTTATTTTTTATTATTTTTTAAATTTTTTGAGACAGAGTCTTGTTCTGTCACCCAGGCTGGAGTGCAGTGGCACAATCTTGGCTCACTGCAACCTCCACCTTCTGAGTTCAAGCGTTTCTCCTGCCTAGTCTCCCAGGTAGCTAGGAGTACAGGTGCCTGCCACTACGCACAGCTAATTATTTTGTATTTTTAGTAGAGATGGGGTTTCACAATGTTGGCCAGGCTGTTTTCCAACTCCTGACCTCAAGTGATTCACCCACCTTGGCCTTCCAAAGTGCTAGGATTACAGGAGCAAGCCACTGTGCCCAGCCAAGTGAATTTAAAAAAAAAAAAAAAAAGTCCAGCATGGTGGCTCAAGCCTGTAATCCCAGCACTTTGGGAGGCTGAGGTGGGCAGATCATGAGGTCAGGAGTTTGAGTCTAGCCTGGCCAACATGGTGAAACCCCATCTCTAATAAAACTATAAAAAACATTAGCTGGGCATGGTGGCAGGCACCTGTAATCCCACCTATTTGGGAGGCTGAGGCAGGAGAATCGCTTGAACTCTGGAGGTGGAGGTTGCAGTGAGCCGAGACTCCGCCACTGTACTCCAGCCTGGGTAACAGAGCAAGACTCCATCTCAAAAAAAAAAAAAGTTATCTGAGGTTGGTTTGGTAAATGGATTAGAATTGGTGGTCAACCAGGGCCATCAGACAAAAGAATCACTGAAGTTCCAGAAAGTGAAAAAAAAAAAAAAACTTGCATATGATTCCTGTATTACTAAGTTGAGGACAAAATCTAATTAGTTTTTTTCCCTTAATTTGTAACTTTTAAATGTAAATATTCATAGGTTCTTCCAACAAAAATGTCTTATGCTGCCAATCTGAAAAATGTAATGAACATGCAAAACCGGCAAAAAAAAGAAGGGGAAGAGCAGCCCGTGCTGCCAGAAGAGGCTGAGAGTTCAAAACCAGGGCCATCTGCTCATGATCTTGCTGCACAATTAAAAAGTAGCTTACTAGCAGAGATAGGACTTACCGAAAGTGAAGGGCCACCTCTTACATCTTTCAGGTATTTGCTAAGATCCTTTGTTTTTATTGTTCAATATAGAGTTATAGTATATATATATATCCATGTCTAGTTACCATTTATAGACTTGCTATTATCAGCTCAGCTAAGGTGAAACTGAATAATTAGAGTAGAACTTTCTAGATTTGTGATTCACACTTATTTGTGCTCCTTTGCCAAGGTTGTAATTCTCTTACAAGAGGTAGGTTCTTTGCTTATCTAATAAAAATTTGTTAGTTTATACTGTGGTTCTGTATGATTTGACTCTATATTTTTTGGTTACATGGTATAATAATTTTTTTGCTTAGATTGGAGCTAACACTAGTTTTGAAAATAAGGTACACTGTCCATTCATTGTCTAACAATCATATAAGGCAGGGGACTTATATGAAGAATTGTGGACTTGGGTGGCCCAAGCTTCCTAGAAGCAGTATGGATTGAATTGAGATGGTTAGAATGTGCAGAAACTGATTGGAGAGAGTTAGAGGTAGGCCAGTTAGAAAGCTGTTTGTTACTATTAATAGTTTCAGTTAGTTGAGGGAAAGTTGCTGAGGCAGAATGTTAGCTTTGGAGATAGAAAGGACAACATGGAAAGGAAGAGAAACTTAAGATGGACTTGATCACTTTGAAGGAACAGAAGGAAGAAAAAATCTGCTTTAAGTCTGGACAATAGGGAAAGAGATGGCGCTACTGGAAAAAAAAATCAGGAGAACTGTCATTGTGGTGAAGAACCCATATGAAATGTTAGCCATGCTGAGTTTGAATTGAGCATCACTGATATGGCTATATTTAACAAAGGCAAATTCTGGTTCATGGTGAAGTTTGAACTGGAGGTGGATCTGGGAGTCAGCTAGATGGAGCTGGACATTGGACTTGAAGGAGAGGAGGTAAAATGAAAGATGGAAGATAAAAAACATAGCCGAGGGGATTTTTCGTATGTAGAAGACAGAAGGAATAAGGGAGAAAAAATACTAAGTTCTGCAGGGAACAAGTAGCTATGAAAAAGTTCTCTAGTAGACAGGACACAGTTTAAAGAAATTAAGAACTCAGAATATTTTAAAAAAAAAAAAAGTGTGCAAAAACCAGTGTTTGAAATTGGCTAAATTATTCTCCCCACCCAAACTTCTTACAGGCCACAGTGTAGCTTTATGGGAATGGTTATTTCCCATGATATGCTCCTAGGACGTTGGCGCCTTTCTTTAGAATTGTTCGGCAGGGTATTCATGGAAGATGTTGGAGCAGAACCTGGATCGGTATGTATTTTGTGCACTTTAAATTCCATTCTGCTTGATAAGCACATATTTCAGAGAATAATCTGTAATGCTTTTCTTGTTTTTTTAAAGATCTTAACTGAATTGGGTGGTTTTGAGGTAAAAGAATCAAAATTCCGTAGAGAAATGGAAAAACTGAGAAACCAGCAGTCAAGAGATTTATCACTAGAGGTAAAGGTATTTAGATTTTCTTATACTGTACCTAGAGTATTCTATTCATATAAATTTTAAAACATGCAAAATAATAATAGCCTTGCTTAGGGGTATGTACTTACAGTTAAAAATTTAAAGAAAATAAATGTTAACCAGCAAGCTTTTTTTAAATGTAACCACCAAATTTAGAATAGTGGTTTTCTCTGGCAGTTTGGTTTCCTAGCATCCTCTGTGAATTTTTTTTTGTTTCAATTTTTAAGTATCATTATGCATGCACTGAATAAAACATTTTTTGATGTGTTTAATTCTATTGAGACTGTTATTCATATTGATGCTCAAATTTTGTCGTCTTTGGCTAGTGGGAGTCTTGAGTCAATTTTGATTCCTGAATACTTTTGACATGACCCCAATAATTTTTCATAACTTTCTTATTTTCTGGTATGTTTCATCTTGTGCATTTCTTGTCGTAGACCTTAATTTAGCTATTTCTTCAAGTAGCCCTGATTCCTTTTGGTCAGAAATTGTGTTTGGAGATTACAGTCTGTGCTCTAGGATTGCATATTGCTACTGGTTTGATCTTAGTATCTAGGCCTTTTTAATTGATACAGTTTGGAAATACACTTTAGTTTGTTGTTGTTTTTAAATCAAATAAGAAATTAATATTGATACTCCCAATTCAAATCCAAGATTTAGGACTACAATGTTGTTGTTATTTTTGCTGCTTTTTTTTGGGAGACAGAGTCTTGCTCTGTCGCCCAGGCTATAGCACAATAGCATGATACTGGCTCATTCCAGCCTTCACCTTCTTGGTTCAAGCGAGATTCCTGCCTCAGCCTACTGAGTAGCTGGGATTATAGGTGCCCACCACCATGCCTGGCTAATTTTTGTATTTTTAGTAGAGACAGGATTTTACCATGTTGGCCAGGCTGGTGTCAAACTCCTGACCTCAAGAGATCCACCTGCCTTGGCCTCCCACCTGGCCTTGCTTCTTAGATCTTTATCTCCTTTCTATCAAACTGAATATCCAACTTAACAACATTAATCAAATTGCTCATTTGGTTTAATGTCCAACATACACAGAAGCAGTCTTAGAATTACATCACTAGAATCTGAGTTGGAAGCATCGCTTGAGTCCAGAAATTCAAGGACAGCCTGGGCACCATAGTGTGAGAGACTCTGTCTCTTAAAAAGAATTATAACATCAACACTACCACTAACAAAATGGTTGTTCAAAGTAGTTTATTTGCAGATTTTTGTCCTTAGATCATATGCAGTTAGAGATGTACCATTAAATAATTTTGTTTTAAAGTCACTTGAAGTAATTCTTTGTGTGATTTTGCTACCAGTTCTATATAATTAGAGCCTTTTGTTTCATTTTGTGTTCAAATTTTAGGGATTCCTTTTTTGGTTTTATTTTGTAATCAATGTAAAATAATCTACAGTGTGGCAAAGTGAACTCTACTAGAATGGATATAAATCTAGTTTCCATTCTTCTACCATTTTTTCAAAGTTTATTTCCTTCCTTCCCTTTTAAAAAATATAAGCATATGTATGTATTAATTACATACCTCCTGTCACCTACCCAAACATACTATATATTTTATCCCATCTTGCTTTTCCCAGTTAATAGTATATCCCAGAGAAAATGCGAGATGTTTTACCTTCCTTTTATAGCTGCTTAGTATACTGCAACCTGGGTTATTTTCCCAGGTTTGTAGCCAATCCCTTACTGACTACGTATTTGGGCTTGTTTCCAGTCTTCTGCTATTACAGATAGTGTGATGAATGGCCTTGTGGGTTTTTTTTTTTGCTAGTGTGTTCCTGAGATAGATTCTTAGACATGGAATTGCTGGGTCAAAGAGCATGTGCATATAATTTTGCTAGATATTGACGAATACTTTTGCACAGTGGTTGCATAATTTTGCATTTTCACCATCAATGTGAGAATGCCTGATTCCTCACAGTTTTGCCAGCAGTTGTTAAATTTCTAGATTTTTGCTAATCTGATAGGTAAGTAATAGCACCTCAGTATAGTTTTAATTTGAATTTATCTTATTTTGAGCAAAGTTAAACATTATTTCTTATATTTAGGATAGTTATATTTAACTCAGTTAATATGTTTTGCTTATTTTGTTTTTCTAAGTTGGCTTTCTCTTAGATTTCAGAGGCTCTTTATGTAGCTGTAGGTGATAGACACACTCATTAATGAGTATGTATCTTTGTGAGAGAAGGTGCAAACAATTTTTCCGGTTTGGTTAATTCCCCTGCAGCCTCCTGCCCATTTAGCTTATCATCAAGGAGTTCATTTGTGTTTTTTTCTAGTATTTTTTTTTTTAACAACCCTGACCATTTGATATTTTGGTATTATCCCACAGTTGAACAGATTATTGTTTTCTAGTAGAACTTTGAAAGCAAGTGTTAGAATTGCATTAAATTCTGTTGTCCTGATTTAATTTGCAAGACGGTCTTTTGTGCTTCAAAGTGTTGTATTTGGTAATGGATAGGCTTCCGAGAGCTTCGATTACTTTGTAGTTAAACTCAAAGAAAAGCTAAAACTAGATTTTCAGATTCTACATAGAAAAATTCAAGCTACTTCCAACATTGAACTTATTACTTCTTGACTTCTTGATGTGCTTTAATAGGTTGATCGGGATCGAGATCTTCTCATTCAGCAGACCATGAGGCAGCTTAACAATCACTTTGGTCGCAGATGTGCTACTACGCCAATGGCTGTTCACAGAGTAAAAGTCACATTTAAGGATGAGCCAGGAGAGGGCAGTGGTGTAGCACGAAGTTTTTATACAGCCATTGCACAAGCGTTTTTGTCAAATGAAAAACTGCCAAATCTGGAGTGTATCCAAAATGCCAACAAAGGCACCCATACAAGTAAGTACCCTACACCTAACAAGCATCCTAAAAATTATTTCCTTGCTCATCAACCAGCAGTAGTACTCATGGATTATGTATGTGTTAGTGTATAAATTTACATTTTTAAACAATTTTATTCTAGACTGATTTAATCTTGTTTATTCTAATTGACAGCAATTTGATCTTTTACGGACACATTTATTTTGATAAATGTTTGTGATTATGCTAGTTTTTCATCTCAATTGTTACATGTTGGGGGTGGGTAAGAGGTTGTAAGATACATGGTGATATAAAAATTCACCAAGCAAATCACAGCATTTCCTCCACTTCAGTATTTAACTCACACAGATATTTGAGAAAAAAGATGCTATTCTAAGAGCATTGTTATTCAAATTACAGTTTCCAAACTTGCTACTGTTCCCCAGTGAGATAAGGACTTGGCAACCAAATGTAAATCAGCTGTGTCTCGAAGCTCACTGTTTAGCAAGACTTTAGAAAAAAAAATCCTGGTGCAAGCTTATTACCTCACTGAGGATCAGCACTTTTGGGTTAGGACCCTTAGCTAAGTTTTAAGGTTACTGTGAGCAAAATTTAAAATGTGTGAACGTTACAGAAACCTTAGGAGATGATAACTGGTGATTCATATCAAGTAGGACCAGAAGTTATCAGACTTGTGGGTGGATAGAGGCTGAATGAGCTATAGAAAAGATTGAGGGTGAAAAAATGCTGAGACTTCCTAGCTTTTCATCAATTTCACCATTTCACTTTCTATAATATTACAATGAAAAGAAATTTGGAGATGTGAATGAGGAAACTGGGAAACCATAACATTTCAAAAGTATCTTTTTTGTACACTTGTTGGAAACCATACTCTAGCTTG
This sequence comes from Cheracebus regulus, assembly GCA_963574635.1. NCBI lineage: Eukaryota > Metazoa > Chordata > Mammalia > Primates > Pitheciidae > Cheracebus > Cheracebus regulus. The sequence goes on along the minus strand of CAUYQU010072740.1, from coordinate 16,486 downwards.
GGCTTAGGAATTTAAAAATAATAATAGGTAATATCCTGGTGGCCTTTAATGCTTTCATGCCAAAAACTAAGAACAGAGAATATTTAAATGACTAATCATGTAAGAAATTTCAGGATTATTTGTAGTGACACTATCATAACCTCAGTTGCTATATATTATTTCACAGCTTTGACATAACAAGGAAGAAAATTCATTAACAAATATTGAGTGAACATCTATGCCAGGTAAATTCTACACAATCACACAACCCTGAAAACCATAGGGAGAGAAAGGCGTTAGCAACACAGATGCTAGGGAAGGATAATCTTTAGCTGTCATTTTTTTTTACATTTGTCTTATTTCTTTGCATTGACTTTGAAATTTAAGGTAGTTGCATTTGCATTCATCTAAATAAAGTATATTTCTCATTTTCGTCTAGGTTTGATGCAAAGATTAAGGAACCGAGGAGAGAGAGATCGGGAAAGGGAAAGAGAAAGGGAAATGAGGAGGAGTAGTGGCTTGCGAGCAGGTTCTCGGAGGGACCGGGATAGGTAAATTTTGTATCTTTTATTCAATACCACCTGTTTGAATGAATTGGAGATAGGCCTGTAAATGAAAGAATCTTAATTATGGATTTTTTAGAAAAGTAAAGTTTTAATTTTGAACATACGTATAGTAACTAAGGATAAAATACAATAACTAAAAATAGTCTATTAACTAATTTCTGCTTTAAAAACCCAGAGGCAGTTGAAATTGTATTGAAATTATATTCATTTAAATTTATCTGACTTAAGTTCCTAATTGTTTGAAGTTTTTTACCCATATCATTCTCTCCTAAGTTTATCTTAAAATTCTTAATTTTTCAGGCCGGGTGTGGTGGCTCATGCCTGTAATCCCAGCACTTTGGGAGGCTGAGGCGTGTGAATCATCTGAGGTCAGGAGTTCAAGACCAGCCTGACCAACATGGTGAAACCCCGTCTCTACTAAAAATAAAAAATTAGCCAGGTGTGGCGGTGCATGCCTGTAATCCCAGCTACTTGGGAGGCCGAGGCAGGAGACTCCTTTGAACTTGGGAGACGGGAGGTTGCAGTGACCTCAGATCATGCCATTGCACTCCAGCCTGGGTATTAAGAGTGAAACTCTGTCTCAAAAACATAAAACAAAATCTTAATTTTGGTAGATTGTGCTGCTTAAATCTTTGAAGTTTTCTCGTCAGAATGGGTTGCACTTTACTTTTGACTAAAATTTCCACATTTGTTTGTGGAGTCTTGATATCTGATATATTAAGGTCCTATTCCCTTACAATAAAATTTCTAAATTAAATAACAAGATCTAGATAATCTTTTTTTCCCAACGATAATGTCTTGGCATTCTGCTATCTTGGTACCATAACTGATTAACTTAAATGCTCTGGTTTTCTAACTTTTTTACTAGTCTTGCTAATATTTTTACTTGATAGTCAAAGGAAGTGAAGTCATAATAGCTTTCTTTGTCTTACAGAGACTTTAGAAGACAGCTTTCCATCGACACTAGGCCCTTTAGACCAGCCTCTGAAGGGAATCCTAGCGATGATCCTGAACCTTTGCCAGCACATCGGCAGGCACTTGGAGAGAGGCTTTACCCTCGTGTACAAGCAATGCAACCAGTGTGTACTGTGTACTTAGTCACCTCTTAAGTGGCTGTGGTATTTTTTTGCTTTTGAATTACAGATAGTGTTTAAAAAAAATTGTCAGCTACTGGAAAAACCACATGGTTGAGGACTGTTTTTAGTTCTGCAGTAAGAAGGAAGCTTGGAGGGAATAAGGCAGTGTTTACTGGAGGATAACTGTATAGCTCGAATTTTTATTTTTCTCCACCCACCTTAGGTTGGGACCCATTCTACCTTCCTTGCATGCTAAAGAATTTGCGGTGCATAATATTTATTTGTATCTTTATTTGAACAAATTATTACTACTTTTGGAGTAGACTTTGTTAGCAAGCTGTAGTTAGAACACATTGATGCTGATTAGTATTGCAGGGAGAATTGTTTTTTGAATGTTCTGTCAAGAGTTTTCCGTTATACAGTATGAAACACAAATTAGTTATGTTTTTTGTCTTTATGCCTAACAGTATGTATATATTTTATAGCAAAAGAATAATAGAGAAAACTATTATTTCTTGCAGTAAGTCATCAGCCTTAAACATAGGTATCTTTTTCTCTTCCCTACCCCCTTCTTTTTTTCTACCCTAAATAAAAGATATTTTTGGCTCTCTAATCAAGAAAAAAAAAAAGGAAGTTACGTATATGTATGTTTAACTCAGAGATTTAAAACTTTAAAAAAAAAAAACTTGTCATACCTATATTATAAATAGCCTTAACAAGATTGTGGTAGTGCATGGACTGTTTATTCCCTGCCAGAGTTCTCGATAATTGATCTTCCAGTTTCATAAAAGACCTTACTGGTTCTGAAATTTTAGTATTTGTTACCTGTTTCTTAAATTTTTTCTTTTTATTTTTTTAAAATAAAAGATTGTAGATGTAATTAGGAGGTTTTAGAGAATAGTCAGATAACATTTGTTCATCATTTATAGGCATTTGCAAGTAAAATCACTGGCATGCTGTTGGAATTATCCCCAGCTCAACTGCTTCTACTTCTAGCAAGTGAAGATTCTCTGAGAGCAAGAGTGGATGAGGCCATGGAACTCATTATTGCACATGGACGGTATGTACAATTGGGGAGGCATTTCAGTTTAAACATCAGCTACTTATTTTCATTATGTGGGTGCCATCATATCTTAAAATTTATGTCATAAAGTATAAGACTTTAAATGTAGTTTTACATTAAAAAAATTTTTTTAAATGTGTTTTTAAATGATAGCTTAAATTCCATTAGTAAAACAGCTTAATTTCTTCTCATGTATTAGAAAGGTAGGGTTTTAGTAGTTATAGGTTATTTAGAAATTACTTGAAAGAAGTACATTTCAAATTCACTTATCAGAATACCCTCATGGCAAAGGCCACATTATACCTGAGTTCTTGCCATAACTATGAATTTCTTTTAGGTGTCCTGATTTATCTTAAAAATTCATGCAAGTTTTTGCTTTCTGTTCTGTAAAGTGTGAATATAAAATCTAAAAAATATTTAACAGATTACATATCCCTTTTTCCAAGGTGATAGGTAAAAGTGACTTTAGGAAGATAAGGCTGGTCGCGGTGGCTTGCATCTGTAATCTCAGCACTTTGGGAGGTCAAGGCAGGCAGATCACCTGAGGCCAGGAGTTCGAGACCAGCCTGGCCAACATGGCAAAACCCTGTCTCTACTAAAAAATATATAAAAAATTAGCTGGGCGTGGTGGCAGGCACCTGTAATCTCAACTACTCAGAAGGCTGAGGCAGGGAGAATTGCTTAAACCTGGGAGATGGAGGTTGCAGTCAGCAGAGCTGAGCCGCGCCACTCCACTCCAGCCTGGGTAACAGAGCGAGACTCTGTCTCACAAAAAAGGAAAGTGGCCACATTTATGCTATAGCTTCTGTCCTGGGGCTACTTTGATACCCAGTTTTCAAGTGTTTATTATTTTAGATGAAAATTTGTATTTTTTTCTTCCTAATCATGATTTTGAGTTAGGAATTTAGAGTAGATACAGTCCTAGAGATGTATAAGCTGGTAGGCTGGGCACTAGAGCTAAACAGCCACTTCCTCAGCCTTTTAATGGTCCAAGCCAAAGACTATTGAGAGAAATGTATTTTATTTGCTTTGCTCCTACTTTTTTTCTCTGGATTTTATGTACTGTCTGTTTATTCTTCTGCCCTGTCTCTGGAGCTACAGCACACTGGTATAGCTTAGTCCATTATAGAAAAATCAAGAACAACGTGCATTTTTGGTAAAAAGATTTTTGTGAATATATGTAAGAGTTGCATATTTAGTCATGTTTTCTGTTGAATGCAACCAGTATACAATATTGATGGCTTTCACCTGGCTTTATGGAGTAAATAGTGAATTTATTAGTATTCTAGAATCATTAAATTCACTAGAGAATTTTATTCCTATTGCATTGCTTTTTGAACATTTTTCTATTCTTCTACAGTGCTCCTTCTGAGCACTGTAGAAGTGTTCCAGCATCCCATGAAGACTATATTCAGTCAGGTAGCCTTTAGTCCATTATCTTGAATCATACATGTAGCATCTAGTAATAGACTTTTTTAAAGATTTGTATTACCAGCTTCTCTGCTCCTACTGCATTAGTACTAATGGGTGCATTGGGTATTTATTGACTTCAAAACTTGAATTTATTTTTCCCTTTTAAATTTAAATTATACACTAAATTCTAGAAGTCTCCAATATCTGGAATGTGAAAGGCTTTTTGTTTTTAGGGAAAATGGAGCCGATAGTATCCTGGATCTTGGATTAATAGACTCCTCAGAAAAGGTACAGGTAAGGAACATTTTGTACATGTGCTGATAATCACAGAATTTAAATTATAAGAAAATTTAAAGGGAATGAAAGCAGAATTTCTGAAGAAACTATATCTTTATAAATAAAATGAATGTTTACAGTACAGAGACAGAAGCAAAGGCAAATATATTGGTGTCATGCATAGGATCAAATAATAAGATTGACATAGTTAGGCCTCAGTATAATCCCACTCATTAGTTAGCATCCATTTGAGCACAGCCTGAATTAAGCTCTTTACTTTGGAAATGTAACAAATTGAAGAGCAGAGAGGGAAAGACCGTAGAATCCTGGGATTCATTCTTTAAAGAAGCAGCTGTTGCCAACATTGCAAAAACAAGTGACATATAACAAGTAAGGGAGGCTTTTTAGTTGGCATTGAAACAGTTGCATATAGAAGGTAAAACTTCAATTGGAACCTAACTAGGTTGATTGTCTACTAAATTCATATTAATTTAATAAGACTCAGAGTTTTCACAACCAAGTAATTCACAGTGTCTAGGATATACTCTACAAAGAGCCAGGAAAGACTGACCCACCTCTCCCAGGAAAAGGACAAATGGTCCATGAGATGACCCAGTTGTTGGGATTATCAAAGACTGGATCCCATGTTTTGCAAGATAAAGGTGAACGCTAGTGAATGGAAAGATAGAGGTTCTCAGCAGACACATTGGAACTTCAAAAGAGAGAACAAAGGAGTATTTTTAGAATTAAAAGTGCAACATCTGAAAGAAAAAAAAATACAGGATGGGTGAGTAGCTGAATGAAGGTGTCAGGAAAGTGTCAGTCAGCTTGAAGATAGATGGAAATTACCCCTTCTGAAGAACAGATAGAGAAAATATTTAAAACAAAAGGGCCATTTCAGGGAGACCTGTGGGACAGCTTCAAAAGATCTAACATTTATGTCACTAAATACTCAGGGGAAGAGAAGAAATTGCTATAGAAAAAATATTTGAAGAAATAAATCATGGCTGAACACTTCCTACATTTGATAAAAAACAGATTTCCAGATTCAAGAGTCAGTGAACTCAACAGAATAAACTGAAAGAAAACCATGTCCAGATAAATTATAATCAGAGTTCTGTAAAATAAAGAAATATTCTTGAAAGCGGCCAAAGAATGGTTCTTTACTTATAGGGAAACAGTGATTTTGAAAGGGAGGCCAAAATGCAAACTCATCAAAGTGATGAAAGAATTCCATATCAAGTGAAAAGAACTTCAGGCAATGAAGTGAAAGAAGCTTACCCAAATTTCATTAAATGCTTTTATTTTAACAACAGAGACATTAAAGACTTAATAATACACAAGCTTTGTGAGTCACATTCTGAAAGCAAATTAAAAGTTTATTTACCTTTAATTTTGTTACACATATACATTTAAATATTTATGTTGCTCTTCCTACCTGACTTCATTTGAATGATTTCAGAGAACCATTTCATATGATTTGTTTTTTCAATGAATCTTGAGGCTTACTCTCTGATATTCTCTGTTAGCAGGAAAACCGAAAGCGTCATGGCTCTAGTCGAAGTGTAGTAGATATGGATTTAGATGATACAGACGATGGTGATGACAATGCCCCATTATTTTACCAACCTGGAAAAAGAGGATTTTATACTCCAAGGCCTGGCAAGAACACAGAAGCAAGGTTGAATTGTTTCAGAAACATTGGCAGGTAAAAGAACTCTAATCTTGTGTTTGAATTTTTTTTAAAATTGCAACTTTTGAGATTTTCTAAAATATATTTGTTTTAAAATGTATGTAGGCTGGGTGTGGTGGCTCACACCTGTAATCTCAGCACTTTGGGAGACTGAGGCGGGAGGCGAAAACCCATCTCTACTAAAAATACAAAAAAAATTAGCCATCATGGTGGTGCACACCTGTGGTCTCAGCTACTCAGGAGGCTGGGGTAGAGCCCAGGAAGGTTGGAGCCACCATGACTGTGCCACTGCACTTCAGCCTAGGTGACAGAGTGAGACCCTATCTCAAAAACAAAAGACTCTCAGGCTGGTGTTTGTTTTTTTTTTTTTTTTTTTTTTTTTTCAAGTATATATGCTGTACTTTATACTGCATAGAAATGAGGCTGTAGAGAATTTCTCAAAATATTAATATGTATATTTATGTGTGGGGGGCATATGTATCCTAGAATTATTTAAATCTTTCTCTGTCTTTATTTTTAGGATTCTTGGACTATGTCTGTTACAGAATGAACTATGTCCTATCACACTGAATAGACATGTAATTAAAGTATTGCTTGGTAGAAAAGTAAGTGATTTTGATGAACCCAGTTGCATTCACAATTGCAAAAATTTTCTTTTATTAAAAAATGTTAGCATACTGTTTATAGCATTTATTTACTATTAAATCTTAAAGCATTGCAGCCATTGTAAATAACTGTAAAACATTTAATTAAATAATTATGGTCAACAAAAATAATAAATTACTGAGACAGGAAAAGACTGTGGGGAGATGGCATAGCAGAGTGGATAACACAGGTGGCCTTGGAGGTCTGACAGACCTACATCCTGTTGCAAACAAATATGCTGACATTTCTGCCATGTTTCCCAATTTATAAATTTGGTAAGAAACACAACATTGTAAATACCTGGCAAATAGTAAATGCTCAGTAAATTGTATCCACTATTACTATTACTTGGTACAACTCACTAAGTTGTACCAAGTGGTAGAGAAGGTAGTAGCATTGAAAAGAGCCCTCTAGGCCAAGCATAGTGGCTCATGCCTGACACCTGTAATCCCAACACTGTGGGAGGCCAAGGCAGAAGTATCTCTTGAGCCCAGGAGTTTGAGACAAGCCTGAGCAATATATGAGAGCCTGACTCTACCAGAAATTTACAAAGTTAGCTGAATGTGGTGGCAGGTGCACCTGTCGTCCCAGCTACACTTGGGAGACTGAAGTGGGAGGATCTGCTTGAGCCCAGGAGTTTGAGGCTTCCGTGGGGCATGACTGCGCCACTGCACTCCAGCCTGGGTGACAGAGTGAGACCGTACCTCAAAAATAAAAAAGCAGAGCATTCCAACTTCAAAAATACATATAAGAAGAATATGGGAGTGGCCAAAGAACGTAAGCAGTACAATACAGCATGCTCAATATTGATCTCTGGGTGATGAAATTAACTTACCTTCTTTATGTGTTTTGAAAGTTGGATAGCCTGCACTTCCCTTTGTGATGGCAGGGGGAAAAGAAAAACCGTTTGCTTTAAAATTAATATACAATGCTAATTTTTCATCTTTTGATTTAAAACAAAACTGCCTACATTCCTAAAAATATTTGGAGAAATTATGTGACACAAAATAAATGGAATAGACAGTTGTGTTTTTTGTTTTTTTTTAATCTGTCACCCAGGCTGGAATGCAGTGGCGTGATCGTGGCTCACTGCAACCTATGCCTCCCAGGTTGAAGGGATTCTCATACCTTAATCTGAGCAGCTGGGATTAAGTTCTTATTGTCTTTGATAGGTTCTTGGAAACTGCAACTTTAATTGAAATGATGTATAATGAAACCAGTTTTTTCTTATCAACATTCTAATGAAATGTTATTTGAGAACTTGCTGTTTGTCATTTCAAAGTTGCAGCTAAGAACCTATCAACGGCTTCTTTTTTTTTTGAGATGGAGTCCCACTCCGTTGCCCATGCTGGAGTGCAGTGGTGTGATCTTGGCTCACTGTAAACCTCCATCTCCTAGGTTCAAGCGATTCTCCTGTCAGCCTCCCAAGTAGCTGGGACTATGGGTGCATACAACCACACCTGGCTAATTTTTGTATTTTTAGTAGAGATGGAATTTCACCATGTTAACCAGGCTGTTCTTGAACTCCTGACTTCAAAGTATTCCTCCACCTCGGCCTCCCAAAATGCTGGGATTACAGGTGTGAGTCATCACGTCACTGAGGCTTTGCGGATTTATTTTATAGTCTTTTTCCAGAGGTACATGTCACCCGATAAATAAGCATTGTGTTAAAGCTGTAGTCTCCTAATAATTCTCTTTAATCAGACCTACTGTCGAGTAATTTCTATTAGTACAAGAATATGATTTTTTTCTTTTTAACTCTGATCCTATTAAATTCTTTTTTTTATTATCTTTTTATTTATTTTTGAAAAAGAAAAGGAGAAAGAGCAAAATTAAACTCTTAACGTGTTTGGCTAAAATGTTCTTCTTTGAAGAACTAGACTCAAAGCTTGGCAACATAAAATTTTTGATATATTGAGTCTCCAGCAGGAGTTAGTAAACAGCTCATGAATCAGATAGACTCAGGTTTAACCCAATAAAGTGACCTTGGGGGCAAGTTACTAAATTTCCTTGAGCATCAGATTTATCATCTGGATTTAACTATATTTTATGTTACTATCAAGAATAAGGTATATATTAAATTCAGAGCCAGCTGCTCCCTATAATTAGTGTTTGATAAGTAGTGCAAAGTTTTGCAGTTGTCGAACTTAAAACTATTACGCTTTTCACTTTCTATTTTTTCAAAATATAACACTTTAAAAAGCAAATATTGTCAGAGCCAAAAATTTATTAAACTTACCTCTTTAAACAGTAATACATCCAGTGAGAAATTTATCAGCATATCTTCAAATTAGGTAAAATTCTGTATCATTATTTTAATTTACTAATTAATTTAACAAAGATGTTGTTCCTTTCATAACTGAGTTTCATATGATTACTTTTTTAGGTCAATTGGCATGATTTTGCTTTTTTTGACCCTGTAATGTATGAGAGTTTGCGGCAACTAATCCTTGCTTCTCAGAGTTCAGATGCTGATGCTGTTTTCTCAGCAATGGATTTGGCATTTGCAATTGACCTATGTAAAGAAGAAGGTGGAGGACAGGTAAAGCAAATATATACTTTTCTGATTCTGGCAAGAGAATTTGCTTAAAGTGCTGTGCTTGTCTTATGTATAGACAGTTTAGTTAGGGACTGAAAGAGATGAATGTGTATATACATAGAAGAAATAGATACTGTAGGAGATAAAGATGGATCAAGAGTTAGTGAGACAGAATGAGGTAGAAGGGCTTATACTTTTGGCCTAAAATGTTTCCATCTCTTAGATTATGGTCAAATAAAGAATTGTCTTTATATTTTAAAATTTTAGGAACTAGTCTTTTACACTGTTGATATTTTACTGCTTTGACAAAATTGCCTTTAAATAGCACTGGTAAATTTTTCACAGGTCGAACTCATTCCTAATGGTGTAAATATACCCGTCACTCCCCAGAATGTGTATGAATATGTGCGGAAATACGCAGAACACAGAATGTTGGTAGTTGCAGAACAGCCCTTACATGTAAGTGTTTTCTTTAAAGTGTTGCATGATCTATGAAGCTATTTGTGTATTAATGTGTGGTAAACTAGCAAAGTGTATTCAGCTTGTTTATAAAAGGCCAAGTTTTTAAACCAAAATGAATTTATCATGTAAATTACACCTAAATGTAAGAATCCAAACCAAGTACTTTTTGATAATACTACTTGGAAAAACCATGTCATTGTCAGAAAGTGGTTTTGGCAAACAAGTGTGGAAAAGGGGCTTGTGGTACCAAAATGACTGTTTTAGGGTCCTACTGTTTTAGTGGTAGAGTTAGTGAGACAGATTGAGAGGTACAGAGGCTTTTTAGGCTTTTTGTACTAAAATGTTTCCATCTCTTAGATCCCAGTCAGATAGTCCTTTGTCCTTCTGTGTTAGTGGTAGGACCCTAAAACATTTTGTTACCACAAATACCTTTGGTTTTTTATGTTGTTCTTTTTTGTTCCTTTTTTTTTTAAAAAAACCAAAGCTGCTATGGGTAACCTGCTAAAAGAACTCACAGGACTCAGAAGCAGTTGTACTTAATGGTTATTGTTTATTTTAGCAAAACGACCCACAGCAAGATCAGCAGGGAAAAAAGAAACATTAGACAACAGAGGAGTCCAGGTGCAGGCTTTCAAAGTTCTGTCTCAAGGAGGAGCATGAACTATTTCAGAGAATGCACTTCTTCCACCAGTGAGATGTATTGTCATGTATATATTATTTGTGCTTAGGGAAGCCCACTTTGGAGTCAGAGCTCTGTTTTCATTGGAGGCTAGTTCCATGGGCATTTTCTGACTGCACAACCAGCCATGATTACTGAAATTCCAGAATCCGTGAAGAAAGCACATATTCATCTTCAGCTGTATCGTTTGCACAAATAGTCTAGGTAGACTGATACAGCATGGTTCGTAGCTCCATCCAGCCCTGTCAGTTAGTAATATTGGAATATTCCAAAAAGCAAGTTCTCAGACACTAGCCAATGCCAACGCCAACCCTAAAATCAGGCCCTTCTAAAGAGTAACATCAATCCTACTGTGTTAATTTGTTCCCCATCCCGAGTAAAATGTTTTTTTGTTTTTCTTGAGATGGAGTCTCGCTCTGTCACCAGGCTGGAGTGCAGTGGTGCAATCTTGGCTCACTGCAACCTCCACCTCCTGGGTTCAATTCTCCTGCCTCAGCCTCCTGAGTAGCTGGGGCTACAGGCGCGTGCCTCCACACCCAGCCAATTTCTGTATTTTTAGTAGAGACGGGGTTTCACCATGTTGGTTAGGATAGTCTCGTAACCTTGTGATCTGCCCACCTCGGGCTCCCAAAGTGCTGGGATTACAGGTGTGAGCCACTGTGCCCAGCTGGTAAAATGTTTATGTTGATTTATGACTGGTGGTGTTGAGTATTTCTGATTCCTGTGCTATAATAATTTTGCAGTCTTTGGAGTCATACTGTCAGAGTTCAGATCATGGCTCTACCACCCTCTAGCTGTATCATGTTACCAAATTAAGTTTTTTGTGCCTTGGTTCCCTCCTTTGCAAAATGAGGATAAGATTAAATTGAATTAGGTAAGGTACTCAGAACAATTCCTGGCTGGCACATGGTAGTTTCTCAGTAAGCCTCTAGCTTTTGGGTTTGTGTCTGGGAGATTTATTGTTGTCACTGTATCTTTCCTAAGATGCTGACAAGATAGCACTTTTGACAGATTGAAGCTATTCTCAATGACTAGCCTGTTTGTTATTAACATAATTTTAAAAATTATTTGTTAACCACTGGTATATAATACTACCTATAGCGTATTCACTATGCCTTTCCTCCCCACTTCCTTTCTCTCTTTTGAATCTTAATAAAAAATACAGGACAGAATTTTATTTGCTCTCTGGTTTAAAATGGGAACTAACATTCTTAGAGAAGGCTGCTAATTTTATTGTGCTTTAATATAAATGTTACATGGAAAATGAAGTATTGTTTCTGAAATTCTATAGGCAATGAGGAAAGGTCTACTAGATGTGCTTCCAAAAAATTCATTAGAAGATTTAACGGCAGAAGATTTTAGGCTTTTGGTAAATGGCTGCGGTGAAGTCAATGTGCAAATGCTCATCAGTTTTACTTCCTTCAATGATGAATCAGGTAGGACATTTTAAAAAATGTTTAAAGAATGAACTATATAGATAGGTCAGTTATCATTTTCTGAGTTTCTGCTTCTTACACCTATTTATAGGGCTTGGGAAATTGCTGTATTATTTAAGCATTAAAAATTTTTTTTATATTGTTTTAAAAGATATGTTTGAACTAAATAGTATTTTGATGGCTTAGTGTTAGGTTATTAACTCTTTTTACTGCTTAATTTTTCTAGGTTTCAAAAAATAGGAATACAAACAAAAATTTTTCGTGGTGAGCAACTGTGTAAAAATGGATTTGTATATACTGATTAAACAAAAGGAATCCCTGGCCGGGCGCGGTGGCTCACACCTGTAATCCCAGCACTTTGGGAGGCCAAGGTGGGCGGATCACCTGAGGTCAGGAGTTGAAGATCAGCCTGGCCAACATGGTGAAACCCCATCACAACTAAAAAATACAAAAATTAGCCAGGTCTGGTGGCAGGCACCTGTAATCCTAGCTACTTGGGAGGCTGAGACAGGAGAATCCCTTGAACCCGGGAGGCAGAGGCTACAGTGAGCCAAAATCCGGCCACTGCACTCCAGCCTGGAGACACAGTGAGACTCCGCCTCACAAAAGAAAAAGGAATCCATATGACAGCTCTCGGCTTTTCTGATTCATGTTGCTTAAACTCCCTAATGAAAGAGTTTGTATGATGATTGCTTTATAGAGCTAGACCCAAATCATACTTCTGAAAACACAGTAACACACAAACACATGGAGAATCTAGGAGGAATAAGGAATGGTAATGATAATTCTCTTGGAAGAAAAACCTTTATATCTCCAGTGTTTGGCTGCAGTTCTTTCTTTTGAAAGTCCTATGGTCTGGAAATAGGCTTTTTAGCTGTGACTATACATTAGAAGCTCCGAGAAGTTCCCTGTGAAAGCATTATACCTGTAGTCCAAGATTATTATGTACACAAAGGTACTGTTTTTTTTTCCTTTATTTTTCCTATTTTGCAAGCAGCTTTAACCAGATTATATATTGTAATAGTTTTTGTGCTACCTTGTAATACAGTTTTTAATACTAGTAAGAATTTGTCTCATGTACAAACCAAAAATTTAGGAAGGAAAACAAAGTATCCAAAAAAACTGCCTAAGATCTTTCCACTCCAAGTGTGATCCTCAGACCAGCAGCATGGGCGTCATCTGAAAGCATTTTAGATATGTAGAATCTCTGGTCTCCCCTCTCTGCATTCCCCACCCAGTGAATGAATGAGAATCTTCATTTCTTGAGATCCTAAGAATAATGACATACAGATAAGATTAAAGTAATGTGAATATCAATTTTGAGGCTGGTGGTTTGTCTTGTTTTGGTCGTATTGAGTCAGGATTGACTAATGAACTATAGAGGTTTTACATTATGCAAACACTGTTAATTCCCTATATTAGGAATTAGACCCCCCCCCCCCCGCAGTTTTAATGTTTTAATCTTGTATCTTTTTATTGTAAGAAGATTAATATTTTATAGATAATAACAACTGGTATAGTATATTTTATTTACATTTTTCATTCTTAGGAGAAAATGCTGAGAAACTTTTGCAGTTCAAGCGTTGGTTCTGGTCAATAGTAGAGAAGATGAGCATGACAGAACGACAAGATCTTGTAAGTTCACGAGATTAGTAGAAGGAAATATAGAACTTAAAAATACCATGTATGATGGCCTTTTGTTATGGTTGGTCATTTTAATTTTGGGTAGAGCAATTTTAGAAGGTCACAAGGAAGTTTTTGTTTTTCTACTCTGTAACAATATCTGAAGTATTACTAAAGCTCTAAGCAGAGTGAAGTACATTTAGCTGTTAATATGCTATCTAGTCCCAGAAGATACCAGTTTATTGGTGCAACATGGCTTATCTTTATCATACTGCTTACATATGCTTCTCCCTGTATACATCCTTAACCCTTTTGACTAATCTTGATTGTTTCCTGCATACTAAGAGGAGAGTAGCTTGTGATATGTGGATATTAAATCTTTCAAAACGTTATTAGTAAAGAGTCCCAGCTAACTTAGAATTACAGATAACAGTAGCTTTGATCTTAGTGGAAGGTCTACTGAGTCAGTGGAACTTATGTCCACCCTCAAGTAAAACCATAACCAAATCATCCTGCCAATTAATCTTGAAAGGCATTATGCTGCAGACTTTCTTGTAGAAATTTGAAGGACATTCCTTATCAAGAAAACCCTGGAGGATCCTTTCTATACTCTTACTCTTCATGGTTCCTGGAACATTTCCCTGTCTAACCAGCCTTAGTTCTACACAACACCACTCATGGAAAAAAATGATCAGATTTCTAGATATATCCTTCATTTTATTTGAATAAGGGGAAATGGTTACTTGTGCAGGAAAGAACAAAACGTGCAGATTCCCAGTTACCTTCATTTAGGGAGGAGCTTATTTTGGGGGTGGAGGGGCACTCATGCTTTTAGCACTCCTGAATCTCTACATGGCTGTGAGAGCCTTCTAATATTTCTTGGCTATGGCGAGATGGGTTTGTTCAGCAGTTCTAGCTGCCACCTAATTCATTTCTCAGCTTTTAGCCACCCGGGTAATTTTGACTTAGGTTGTTCCCCAGGTGGGTTTGATATAATTGGTCAGTATTTGACTTCCCCAGTCTTGTGGCTATTGAAGTTCCCACTAGTACCAATACTATACCTCTCCCTGTTGGTTTCAGGATCACCTTAATAGCTTAAGTTCTACCACCTTTAGTCTTTAGATTCAGGGCACCTTGTTTCCTTAAGACAAGGCCCATAACAAGCCTGTAAGAACCACCAAAAACAAAAATAGAAATGATTGGCTATCCGGCATAACTTCTAAGTTATCTGTTTTATTCTATTGCCTAGTTTTAATTTTCTACTGTTTTTAAACCCGTATTTCCTCAGTCCAGTCAGCCAACTTAAATCTCACTGCAGTTTCTGCCTTCTACTGAAAGAAAAATTTGCTAGTGACTCAATCTTAGAAAAAAGATAATCTCCTATAAAGACTTCAAAATTTCCTGCCAACACCTTTGTGAGTCTTAAACTCTTTTTGAAAATCTGTGTTTAGGATATAAGCAGTATATCATGATATCTTGCTCTCCCTTACCCTTCTCTTTTGGGAAATCATTCTTCACATATTGTTGGTTTTATCCTGTTCCATCTAGAGGACTTAAGTATGAGGTTTCTGAAACAGCTCTCCCATGAATTAATTAGTCCTGCAAAGTCTGTTTCCCTCCTGTAGTGTTATAATTCACTAGTAATTTATCTTCTTCCATTTTCTTGGAGATCCAGCAGTGAGGTCATCTACCCTGGTTAACCACATTCATCCTTGGAGAAACACTTTACATTAAGCTTGTTCCTTATCTATGAAATGAGTGGTTTGCATCAGCTTCATCTCTAGAGTACCTCTTTTGTATTTCTTTTCAGATTTTATAGATCCTGATACTTTTCTTTTTCTCTCCCTTTATATAGAATTCTAGATGAGCTTTCCCATACAAGGTTTCCTAGTTATTCTAGGAAACTGGATATACTTCACTGTTAAGTTGTGCATTATAAAGGGATTAGATTTAAAAAAAAACTTGATACAGACACTGAAGAATGATGCGTATGTATGAATAGATGGATTGATGAGGACTGTTACATGTTGAGCAAAATATTCCAGGGAGACATATCCTTGGTTATATTTAAGTTAAAAAGTTATTAATAACATTTACTGAGCATCATTTAAACTGTATTGCACCAAGTTTTATTATAGATAAAACTTAAGTGTTTATATGGCTTATTCCATGAATTCTGATGCATAGATGTTCCCCAATAATAACTATTATAAAATGATTTTGTATCACAACGTAGCAGTAAATACTTGTTTGCTTATTTGCTTTACTTATTATTTGCATTATTTTGCTCCTTAATGTAAAATAACTTTTTAAGATAATCTGTGTGAATTTTTTTTTGTTGGGCAGCCTTGTGCCTTTTTTCCACTAATAGACACTTAATGGAATTCAGCTTCTAGAAGGGCTCTTAGAAACCATTTAGTCCCTCATGTTACAGGTGAAAATACTGAGGCTCTGAGATAGTAGGGGGGGCGGGGGAAATGACTTTCTAACTCTAGACTTAGTCCCTTGGGGGGAAAAGTAAAAAAAAAAAACAAAAAAACCGTGTTGAGGTATGAATGATCCCTTTCCATTTATAACCCAGTTTAAAATAATATCTCCTTTTAGATTTTAACATAATAATGGGACTCTATATATATTGTCAGAGTTAAGAGTT
The DNA here is from genome assembly GCA_963574635.1 of Cheracebus regulus. Lineage (NCBI taxonomy): Eukaryota > Metazoa > Chordata > Mammalia > Primates > Pitheciidae > Cheracebus > Cheracebus regulus. The sequence continues at coordinate 383 of CAUYQU010072740.1, read as the reverse complement.
AAATATTAACCTGTTAAATTCCTGTTTAGGTTTACTTTTGGACATCAAGCCCATCATTGCCAGCCAGTGAAGAAGGATTTCAGCCTATGCCCTCAATCACAATAAGACCACCAGATGACCAACATCTTCCTACTGCAAACACTTGCATTTCTCGACTTTATGTCCCACTTTATTCCTCTAAACAGATTCTCAAACAGAAATTGTTACTCGCCATTAAGACCAAGAATTTTGGTTTTGTGTAGAGTATAAAAAGTGTGTATTGCTGTGTAATATTACTAGCTAGTTTTGTAGATTTTTTCCATTTGTCTATAAAAGTTTCTGGAAGTTAATGCTGTCGTGGGGGGGGGGGGGGGGGGGGGGGGGGGGGGGGGGGGGGGGGGGGG
>CAUYQU010072738.1:0-11409 GCA_963574635.1 Cheracebus regulus | reverse complement strand
CTGGGACTACAGGCACGCACCACCACGCCCGGCTAATTTTTTGTACTTTTAGTAGAGACGGGGTTTCACCATGTTGGCCAGGATGGTCTCGATCTCTTGACCTTGTGAACCGCCTGCCTCGGCCCCCCAAAGTGCTGGGATTACAGGCTTGAGCCACCGGGCCTAGCCAAGACTTATGTCTCTTAATGCCTACCTTTTTCACTTGGCAGGATAATGGTATAATTGAAATTACACCATCACTAGCTTCTGCTGGTAATATGACAGAACCTGACCTAAGAGATCCTTTAGTCTAACTAGTGGATAACTTTGGCAATATCCCTAATGTAACTGTTGCTTACTGTGCTTTAATTCAACCCAGTAATGAGATGCTAGATGATAAATTGATCTATATTATTTATTGGCTAAATAAGGGCATGTCTGTGCTATTTCTAATACTACCTATTGCACCTGGATACATTTCTCTGGGGAAGGTGAAACCCATATACACAAAATAAGAGAACAGGCCACATGGTTACAGCAGGTTTTACCTAATTTTCCATGGACATTTAATGTATTCAACTGGTTTTCTTTAAGCTTAGGTTCATGGCTCAAAACTATTATGCAAACTGAGAACATTGTATTACTATTAATTTTACTTTATATTTTTCTTTTAAAAAAATTGTACCTGCTACTTGTTCAAGTTCTGCAGAAATACAACTTCTAACAGAATAATACTGGCCCAGCACTTTGACATAATAACCAATACCTATGAAACAGACACAGTTGAACTTAACAATGGGATCTAGGTAGATTGAACCTGAAAGCCACTCCCTCAAAGCCTCCCTTGTAGCTCAAATGTGGCCAAAAGGGTTTTAACACTGATACCTAGCCACTAATCACTCCCTCTGATGGGGTAGCAGACCAACACAATGGGACAGGTCCATCCTGGCAATGAGGAAAATCAAAACTTAACTACAGAATGATTAATCCGCAAGTTTCAGAATTAAGATCTTGATCAAGAGAGAAACGTAAAAGTTGTCAGAATCAGAATGAAGTCACTTGTATTAAAACCCTGAAAATTGGAGCCAGAGAAGGCCATGAAGGGATGGTTCTCATGCACATACACCTGACAACAATAACTATCATAAAGGCTTTGTGGAAAAACTCAACCTTGCACAGGTTTTGACATCCAAAGATATTCTTCATACACTCAAAGAGATTTGACTCCAACATGGAAATGAGACATCCTACACAGTGGCCAACTCTACTCTTTGCCTACCCAACAGTCATCTCTCCTTTCATGCTAATAGAATTGTAACTTTGTTTTTAGGTAGTGAGTGGTAATCTATTAATTTCTAGGAAGCCTAGTTTCTCCATAGGAATGAGTTATGATAGGTCAAAGCCAATCACAGCAACCCTATTTCTCTTTCCCATGGATTGGTCCAAAAATCAACACATGATCCAATGTGAACCAATGAGGCACAAGAGAAGTCTTTTAGGGAGTTTACTTTTCTCATATAAAAGGTAAGAGACATCTCAAGATAAAACCCTTTGCCTCCTGCCCTTTCCCTATTGCTTAGAGGGTCTACCATGTGCCAGGCATACTTTGAACTCTTGGGAACATGGTAGTAAAAGACACCTAGGGTCTCAGCTACCAGAGGGATCATATTCTATTAATGAAGACAGAAAATAAACAATGGACATATGCTTAACTAGGTCATGTACAATGAGGGGAATAAATCAGGGTTATTTCACAGACAGTGAGTGAGTGTGTCTTTTTAAGCTGAGATCAGAAAATATCTGGGGAAAGAATCCTTTATCAAATGAAGAGGTCATTCTAGAAACAAAAACAGCCAGTGTAGGTGGACTATAGAGAGTAAAGACGAAAGGGAGAGTGGTGGGAAATGAGGTAGAAAAATAGCAAGAATAGATGATGTTAGAAGCCAATAGAAGGAATTTGGATTTTATTCTCAAATGTGATATGAGCCACTGGAGGGTTTTAACCTGGGTACTTATTTCTAGAAAAATGTTAACACAAGCGAAGATTTTGATTAATTACCATATATTTTAAAGGGCTTGAGTTGAAAGAGAATAATCTAAGTAGGAAAGACCTGATTTACTAGCAATCCTTCTCCTAGGCTTGCTTATTTATTTACTTAATGATATTTTCTATTAATCTTATTTGATAATTTGGGCATTTAAAAATATTTGGCTTTATTTTTTCATTGTGATGGTGTTCATTTATAATTATATACAGACTTTTACAGGTTATAAAAGAGAAATGAATTTAACAGGCATTTTGTCACAGAGTTGACAAGTTTTATCAACTTACTGGGTGTGGAGAATATAGTAGAAAGTAACGGAAAGACCACACTATGCTTTCAGGTCTGCCCTCTGTTGCAGCGGCCTCCAGTTTTACTGTTACTGAACTTTTGTTAACAAAATAGACAGTGAGCTTTTTAAGGCAAAGGTCTATGTATTTCTATTGCTCCCTCAGAGCCCAGTATGGTGCCTCATAAGAGGGAAATGCCCATACATTTAGTTGATTAAGAGTCTGAGTGTCTGTCTTTCTGACTCCAAGCTGCAAAGCTTTGGGAAGAGCTCTGAGAACTTTTATTTGGGTCAGATGCTCATCCTTGGGCCATCACGGTAGGTAGGGCTGTGGTCCAGTTCATAGCATGTCTTCCCCTCATTCTTTGACTAAGAAAAAGTGAGGCTACATGAAGATCTTGGCATCCCTATTTAAACCAGCAGGTTGGAGCCACGGAGTGATGGTTTCAAGTAGAACAAACATTGAGATGTCCACCTTAACTCTCTTCTGAACTCTTCACCTGCACATGGGACTTTCCATTCTACATCTCCCTTGAATGTTTCATGAGTACTTCAAAGTCAATCTCTTTTTCTCATGCTATTTCCAAACCTGATACTCCACAATGTATGGTTCTGCCACATGTCCAGTTGCTCAAACCAGGCATCTACAAGTTATCTTTAACTCCTTCTTCTCTCTCATCCCTCATACTTTCTTCCTCTCTAAGCCAGGTATATTATTTTGCTCTGTTTCCTGCTTCCAACAACATCTTAGTCAAACCAACATCATTTCTGTCCTGAAATTGTTATCCCACTGGCATGCTAGCATCCACTTTTATCTCTAATCAACCTATTCTCTGTACCCACACTGTCTAATATAGCAGCTGCTAGCCACATGTGGTGATTTGAGTTTAAATTTATAGGTAAGATTAAATAAAGTTAGAAGTTCAATTCCTCAGTTGCACTAGCCATATTTCAAGTGGTCAATCAGTATCTCCATGTGGTAAGGGCTTCCACATGGAGGCCCTTGTGAAACATCCAGCTGGAAATAAAGCATAGAAACTGTCAGCTGCAGGTGGATTGCTCAGAAGTGAATGGTAAGCTTGGCTAAAGCAGACTGTTGATGTTCAGATGTTAAAACACTTTCTTGCATCTTCCCAGGCTCATTTGCTTCTTCCATTTCTACAACACACCATGCTCTTCTCACCTTTTCTTGGTCAGCTAAACTTGCCATACCAAAATATCATAAACTGGGTGGCTTATAAACAACAGAACCTTGGAGGTTAGGATTTTAACATATAAATTTTGGGGGATACAAACATTCAGATCATAGCACACCTCAAGGACTCATAAACACTAGGCTTATTCCTCCTCATTCTTTCACCCTTTTTCCAGGTGGCCATCCAGTCCCCTTTGAGCACTTAACGCTTTGTATATCAGGAAACTCCTCAGTGCCAGGCAAACTGGAATAGCTGGTCTTCCTATCTTTAACCTGACCATCTATTGCTTATTCTTCAGGTCTCAGCTTAAGTGTCCTCTAGGGCCTTGCTATTCAAAATATTATGCCTGTACTATCACTCCAATCCTGTTTAACTGACTCTCTGTTTAACACAATCCACAGGTGATTCAGATGAACAATAAGGTTTGGATACCTTCAGGGAGCCTGTCCTGGGACCGGCTCAGGGACCTCTCAGACAAGATGACATACAACTGTCTTCTCCGTTAGACTACAAATTCATGAGGACGGGCATCTCCGTCTCATTCTTAATATGCTGTGAACCCTGAGCATGGTACCTGACAAAATGTAAAGGGTGAATAAATATTTGTGTGGGCGAATGGACAAACCTAGCTTACATGAGGTTAAATCAGGCAGACTGTGATGGATGTGGTTGCTACTCCAGCCCATGGCCCATATGAGTAGGCTATGACCCACATGAGTTCACCTGAAGGGGCCCCTCTTGGAACAGTCTCAGCTTTTCGCTTCAAGTCCTGGTAACTCTCCTTTTCTGCCTAAGGCCTAAGAGTTTGAGAACCTAAGTTGGGGTGGTTCTCAAACTTCAGTGGACATCAGAATCCAATGGAAAGCTTTTTGAAACACAGATTGCTGGGCTCCCCCCCCCAGGTATTCTGAATCCACAGGTCTTAGATGAAATCCAAGACTTTGCATTTCTAACAGGTTTCTAGAGGAGGCTATGGCTGCTGGTGGTGGTCTGGGAATCCCAGTTTGAGAACCACTGTTTTGAAAGCCTTAGCCAGAGCAATCAAGTAAGAGAAAAAAAACACCCAAATAAGAAAAAAAGAAGCCAAATGATTGTCTTCTTTATGATTCTATACCTAGAAAACCCTAAAGACTCCACCAAAAGACTCCTGGAACTGTTGATAAACAACTTCAGTAAAATTTCAGGATTCAAAATCAATAAACAAAAGTCAGTAGTATGTCTGTACACCAATAACCTTCAAGCTGAGAGCCAAATCAAGAACACAGTTATATTTACAATGGCTGCATACACACACACACACACACACACACACACACACAAACACACACACACACAGGCACACATACACACACCTAGGAATACATCTAACCAAGGAGGTGAACGATCTCTACAAGAAGAACCACAAAACCCTGCTGAAAGAAATCATAGGTGACCAAACAAATGGAAAAATATTCTATGCTCATGGATTGGAAGAATCAATATAATTAAAATGAGCACACTGCCCAAAGCAATCTACAGATTTAATGATATTCCCATCAAACTACCGATGTCATTTTCAACAGAACTAGAAAGAACTTTCTCACATTCATGTGGAACCAAGAAAGAGCCTGAATAGCCAAAGCAATCCTAAGCAAAAAGAACAAAGCTAGAGACATCGCATCATCTGACTTCAAACCATAGGATATGGCTTGAAGTAACCAAAATAGCACAGTAAAAAACAGACACATAGACCAATGGAACAGAATAAAGAACCCAAAATAAAGCTGCACACTTACAGCCATCTAATCTTCAACAAAGTCTATGAAAATAAAAATAACCAATTGAGATATTCAATAAATGGTGTTGAGATATGCAAAAGAATAAAACTGGACCCCTACCTTTCACCATATACAAAAATTAAGGTTTTAAATTTAAAATTTTAAACCTTAATTTTTGTATATGGTGAATAAAAATTTAAATTTAAGACCTTAACTATAAGAATACTAGAAGAAAACCTGGGAAACACCATTCTGGACATCAGCCTTGGGAAAGAAATTATGACTAAGTCCTCAAAACCAATTGCAACAAAAACAAAAACTGACAAGTGGGACCTAATTAAGCTAAAGAGCTTCTGCACAGCAAAAGAAACTACCAACAGAGTAAACAGACAACCTACAGAATGGGAAAAAATATTCACCAACTGTGCATCTCACAAAAGTCTAATATCCAGAATCCATAAGGAACTTAAATAATTGAACAGGTGAAAAGCAAATAACCCCATTAAAAACATCACATCACTAACCATTAGAGAAATGCAAATCAAAACCACAGTGAGATACCATCTCACACCAGTCAGAATAGCTATTAAAAAGTCAGAAAACAACAGATGCTGGTGAAGCTATAGAGAAAAGGGAATGCTTATACATTGGCAGAAGGCAAATTAGTTCAGTCTCTGTGGAAAGCAGTTTTGAGGTTTCCCAAAGAGTTTAAGACAGAATTAGTACTCTACCCAGCAATCCCATTACTGGATATATATCCAAAGAAAATAAATCATTCTCCCAAAAAGACACATGCACTTGTATGTTTATCATAGCACAAGATAAAAGATGCAAGAGCAAAGATGGAATCCACCTAGGTACCCATAAACAGTGGATTAGATAATTAAAATGTGGTGCATATGTACCATGGAATACTATGCAGCCATTAAAAAAGAATGAACTCATGTCCTTTGCAGCAACATGGATGCCGCTGGATACCATGATCCTAAGCAAATTAATGTAGGAACAGAAAATAAAATATCACATGTTCTCACTTCTAAGTGGGAGCTAAACACTGGTGACTCGTGGACATAAAAATGGCAACAATAGGCACTGGGCACTACTAGAGCAGGAAGAGTGGGGAGGACAAGGGCCAGAAAACTAAATATTGTGTACTATGTTCAGTACCTGGGTAAAGGGATCAGTCATATCCCAAACCTCAGCATCACACACTATACCCAGGTAACAAACATGCACATGTATCCCCTACCTAAAATAAAAGTTGAATTTTTTTTTTTTTAAAGAACCACATTTCAGTGAAGTAGCTCAGCTGCTCAAAAATATAATTTGGAATTACAGGAGAGTTCATGTGCCCCGGGAACCCTCAATCAATGGCGAAATGGAGTCATTGGATAAATGCTTCAACTTCCTGGACATCACATGGGATGACTCTGAAGGTTGAAATATGTCTTATCCAGTTTCCCTGAAGGTCCCCAATAATATTGACCCCCAGCCTTTCACTGATGTTCCCTTTATTGAGTTTCCTTTTTTTCCTTTCACACATAAGCCATCTGTACCCAAATCCTTGTCTCAGATCTGCTTTGAAAGAAACTCAAATAAGTCAAAGTCTTATATCCAACTGCTTCTAAGTCTCTTGACTTCAATCATTAATTTTCCCTGGTATATTCCCACCGCACCTTGTAGGGAGCTCAGAGAAGTAAAACCCACTCAACTGAGACAGTGGGAGGTGGTTGCAATGTGTGCTCACGACACGGCTTACTTTCCTTTTGTGGCATTCATCAAAATTACATTTTTAACTAGTTGTGTAATTAAGTGTTTAATATCTGTCTTTCCCACTAGACTTTGAAGTCTTAACCTGTTTTCTTTACTACAATATCTTTTGTGTCTAAAACCATACTTGTCAAACAGTAGGCATTCATTGATTATTGACCATTCATTCATTGATTTGGAATGCGTGACATAATGAGCCAGTTATTCATATATATGTTAATATTTGTACCTCTTATTTATAAAACTGTTTACAGAGCACGTTACCATAAATTTCCATCTTATTCTTCAAGACCATGAGAATCAGAATAGGCATTTTTATTAAAATTTCTCCAGAATTTATCAAGTGGCTGTTATATTCCAAGCTCTTTGCTAGGGGCTGGTACACAAAGGTGTACAAAGCTATGCTTCTCAATCAACAGGCAGTCATATAACCTGGGAATCTTGTTAAAGCACAGGTTCTGATTCAGTATGTCTGGGATAGAATCTGCAAGTCTAGGGTTCTAACAAGTTCTCAGGTGATGCTTATTTAAGCTGCTGGTCTGGAGATTATACTTTCAGAAGAAAGGATCTAACAGCAAGGTTCTAAACCTTGATTACACACTGGAATCCACTGGGAGCTTTAAAAATACGGAGACCTGGGTTCCACACCCAGCAACTCTGACTTAGCTGGAGTGGGATTTTTGAAAACTTGCTGATAGTAATTTCCATCACACTGATCCAGGATAGTGGTTCTGATATCTCAGTGTGCGTCAGACTTTCCTGGAGAGCTTATCAAAACATGTATTACTGGCCCCAACCCCAGAATGTCTGATTCAGTAGGTCTGGGGTACAGCCTGGGAGTTTGCGTTTCTAAAAATCTCCCATATGATGCTGATACTATTTGTCTGAGAAGCACTAGTCTAGAAGCAAAGAGAGGCAAGTAAGTAGGTGAGCTGCAGTAAAATGTGGGCAAACAACAGAACTGTGTACAGACATAGCAAGAGAGAGGAACCAGGGTCAGAAAGGGCTTCATGGTCAAGGTGGTGTCTGAGTTGGGTTTAGAAGGACAAGCCGAATGGGAATGACTCATGAGAAGCACAATTTTAGCCAGAGAGAACATGTACAAAGATACACAAAGATGAAAGGGCACAGTACATTTGGGGGACTGTGAAGCTTGAGATTGTGAAGGCATCAACTCAGAGCAAGTCAGTTACTGCTGGGCACTAGATATGATTAATAGGCTAGAACCAAGCCATGAGGGAGAGGCATTCCATGCAATTCTTAGACTTCATTCTCAAAACCACAGGGAGTCAGTGAATGGGAGTGCTAAGGTCACTGAGGTAATAACGTGGAGGATAGTGACTGTGTATCTGTGAAATGATAGATGCACCCAGGAATGATTGGAACACCTCAGGATGGAGACAGTGAGTATATAAGCCTTGGCAGCGAACATCCATGAGGAGGCAGTGAGATGGACAGAAACCAGAGTATCAAGCTGACAGCAATACCAACCTGATGGAGTTGGGGTCAGAGAATGTTGGCTTAATTAATCAAATTGATGGCAGCACCAAATAAACTTGGAGGAAGGTATTTGGGAGTGGAGGGAGGAAGGAGAGGGAGGAGGTGAGAAAGATTTGTGTATATTGGGAATATCTGGTGGGCAATTAGATATACAGCTCTGTGGCTCAGGGGGCCAGGGGTCCAAGCAGATAATAATTTAAATAATGGGAGTGGTCAGATTGTGCAAGGAGAAAATACAGAGTGAAAAGAAGACCCTGGGAGTAGTTAAAGCCATGTTCCAAACACAATGGTTGCATTTAAAAATACCCCCAAACTTTGAGGTTAAAAGGAACAAGGATCATTTCTTTAGCTCATTAGTCTGCCATTTGGGAAGAGATCAGTGGGGACATTGCTACTCCATATACTTTCAGATAGCGCAACCTGCTGGAGAGAGAGAATCTACTTCCAAGATGGATCTGGGGATTTTTCAGACGTACAGCTCATGTATGTGGCTGATAGGTTGATGTTGGCTGTCAGCTGGGAGCTCTGCTGGGCCAAGGTGCAAATGGCCTCAATGGCCTCTTCACCTGGGTCTCTCCATGGATGATGCTTGGGCTTCCTCCCAGTATGGTAGCTGGGTCCCAAGAAAACCAGGAGGAAACTGCATCACATTTTGTGACTTACCCTTAGAAGTCACTCTGTGGTATTGCAAGCCCAGCCTAATTTAAAAAGAGGGCACTTAGGCCCTACCTTGCAATGGGAGGAAAGTCAAAGTCACATTGTGAAGACAGGGATCTTTGGAAGATATACCTGCTACATCCTATGCTTTGGGGGAAGTCTGAGGAAGAGAACTAGCCCAGGTATTGTAATAACAAGTCTATGCCTGGGCTACTCAAAGGGTGATCCACAGAGCAGCAGCACCTGGTGCTTATTAGAAATGCAGACTCTCAGCCCAGGCTCGGGGCCTGGATTCTAAGAGGATGCCCACGTGATGCATCTGCACAATAGATTTGAGGAATGGTTCTCTAAACTACATTAGCTCCTCTGGCTGCGGATGTCCAGGGCATCATCCCAGATTTCAAGTGCTGTGTCATGCCCCCTCGTGCCTCCTCTCCAAGTCCACTACACATGATGTATCAAAACTGCATTCCATAGAGACACCTCAGAGGCAGGTGCAAGGGTTTATCAAGTGGTGTGTACACTTCCTCCACACTCTAATCACTGGCAGGACTTTGCAGGGAGCGCATTTTTCTAGGACATGGCAAACATCCTCTGACAACAGGCTAGTCCCAGCTGACTGGCAGACAGGCACTTGGAGAGAGCTGCTCAGTTCATTACCTTCCTGCTCAGTGCCTCAGTCCAGGCTTTTGGGAAAACACAACATACTTGAAATGCCTTTGGAAGTCCCATTAACCCTTATGCGCCAGGACACAGACCCTTAGGCCATCTGCCCCTGGCAACAGATTTAAAAAAAAAAAAAGAGCTTTTTTTTTTGTCATTTGTCAGAGTTTTCTACAGCCAGGGGAGTAGAGACAATTCACTTGAAACAAAAACCTCCAACCCCTTCTGCGTGCTGATATATGAGGGTCACTAGTCAATTACAGATACCCAGACCTAAAGACTGATGCCACTACACATTCAGCATCTGATCCTCTGTGTCTATTTACTCATCAATGATTTTTAGCTCTGATGCTGTGCCAGGCACTAAGATGCACTGGCAAGCAGACCCCCTCCCTGCATGGGGCAGGGATAGATGTAAAAGCAGAAAGTCACATATTAGAGTCATTAAACCAGGTTGGTGGCATTCAGCCTCACCAGCCTATTTCAAGGCTGAGTTCTTTAAACTCACGGTAATTGTCCCCAAGCTCTGCAGTTGTGAGGCTATGAATGGTAGTCTTGGCACAGACCGGCGTTTGAAGTGTCTTGGCCTCTGAGATGAGAGCCTGTGCTGGCCAGGCCTTCCCAGCCTTGTCCTGGGTGATGACACAGCACCTGCTTAAGGGACGATTCCCTCACTGGTGAGAAGCCAGGGCCTTTGCTGTCATTATCAACAATTCACATTCCTGCAGTACTTTGTACCTTTTGAAATGCTTATACAGATAAAATGTCTCTTAAATACATGAACCACCCTGAGTGCTAACAGTAGTTTTTTTTAATTTTTTAAATTTTTTTATTGTATTTGGGCTCTGGGGTACATGTGCACGTCCTGCATCCTGCAGGATTGTTGCATAAGTACATACATGCCATGGTGGTTTGCTATCTCCATCCCCCCAACCCCTGTTGCCTACATCAGGCATTTATCCCAGTGTTATCCCTCCCCCTCCTCCCTGAATCCCCTGCTGTCCACCCCCTCACCACCCCCAACTAGCCCTGTGAGTGTTGTTCCCTTCCCTGTGCCCACGTGTTCTCATTGTTCATCACCTGCCTATGAGTGAAAACATGTGGTGTTTGGTTTTCTGTTCTTGTGTCAGTTTGTTGAGAATGATGGTTTCTAGGTTCATCCATGTCTCTACAAGGGACATGAACTCATGATTTTTTATGGCTGCATAGTATTCCATGGTGTATATGTGCCACATTTTTTTTTTGTCCAGTTTATCATCGATGGGCATTTGGGTTGGTTCCAGGTCTTTGCTATCATAAACAGTGCCACAATGAACATACATGCGCATGTGTCTTTATGATACAACCATTTATAATCCTTTGGATATATGCCCAGTAATGGGATTGCTGGGTCAAACGGAATTTCTATTTCTAGATCCTTGAGGAATCGCCACCCTGTCTTCCACAATGGTTGAACTAATTTACACTCCCACCAACAGTGTAAAAGTGTTCCTATTTCTCCACATCCTCTCCAGCATCTGTTGTCTCCAGATTTTTTAGTGATCGCCATTTTAACT